>JALNQK010000056.1:0-214432 GCA_028458525.1 Ophiosphaerella herpotricha
CGTACGTTACTCGGCGTACAAGCTACCTAGGGAGCCTCTAGTAGAGCTGGAGTAGCTGGAGTAGGCGTACGTAGCTCGCGTACGTAGCTCTTATACGCTGCACCAGCTCAAACCAGCTACTTATAGTAGCCGGGTCCTCACATAAGGCTCACTACCTATCGTATAAGCGATTGGAACGCGTTGTAAGACTGTCTGTACGCTTGACAAAGTTGCACGCCCAGTAGATGCCGACAGGGCTGCCTCCACGCTGAGTGAGTAGCTTATCAGCCATCTCACGCACAGCAGCCAGAGTTGGGGCAAAACCACGAGAATCCAGGTCAAGGATATACTTAGCTATCACCTCCTCTTCTATCTAAGTAAGCTTCCTTGAGTTAGGCTGGCAATCGCGTCAGGCGTGTCGTCCAGCGCGTCGATCACGTAACATTGATTCAGGAACTCTAAAGGTAGCAGCAGCTAGCCTACTGCCTTGAATTTGGTCAAAATTAATGGATAAGATAGCAAGCTGGATATCTGCTTCATTTGAAGGCAATTGACGCGCAGTGCGTGGAGCCATTATACAATAAGATGAGATAGGTGCGCGACTCGCTTGCCACCTACGTTAGTATTTTTCAAGACTAACGTAAACTCTGAAACTCAATGGATAGAAACTCATTAGGCATGTTTGCATATTATCATACTTCATACTCGTACGAGAACAATAATAGTGGGGCAGGGTTCAAAAGCGCACAATGCACATGCCTTCCCAGTGTTTATGTCATGCTCTCCGAGATATCTCCTGCTAGCTCACACGCCAAGAGCAAGTCTTTGAAACGACTGGCCGAAAGAGGAAAATACGCTACGCCTATCGAGCACTAACATGCGGCGATCATTGGGACTGTTTCGTCAACATCATGTCCACCTCTCATCTTATCACTATCCCGAGCAATTCCCGTCAAAATCAAATGATCACGGATCGTTACCGACGAGGCGAAAAATCTTTTAAGTGTATATATAATAAAACCCGTAGCCCAAAATGTTGCTCGAGACATCCAGCCTCCATTGCGATTCTATCATTACCCTGATTTTATCAACTATATCAATCGTGAATCATTTACTTGCTTTTGAATTGCAGGATTGTGCAACCTAATTGATTAATAACCCATTTGAGTTCTGCCTTTGGAACAGCGCTCGAATAGCCCAGTTTCGAGTTTTCGGCCAATACCGCACAACCCTCTCCACATTCGATAATGGTCGAAAAAACGAACCGGCCGCCTGCATTATCTGGGGATTATGCCAGCCCAGCACATCCCGTTCACGCACAGCCAGATGACGGCGCCTCAGAAGTTACTAATGAAGAGGCGACCAAGTTTAAACCAATACAACGCGAACCAACTTTGGAAGATGTTGTCAATCTTCCCTTCCGAACACTTAGTAACGATGCAAACATGGATGAATATACGCAGGAAACAATCAATGGCCACATGCTAAGAGAAGTGCGCTCCAACGCGACAGGCCGAATTGAACGCTACGAGTTGGTGACGTTCAAAATCAACGATCCCGAAAACCCCAAGAACTGGAGCAAAGCACGCAAGTGGTATTGCACCATGTGTGTTGCCATCACATGCTTCGTTGTTGCTTTCAACTCTGCCGTCATTACCGCCGACCTTGAAGGGGTTGGGGAAACTTTTCGTGTCAGTGAGGAGGTTACATTGCTAACTATTACCCTCTTTGTGATCGGCTTCGGTGTGGGGCCAATGGCTTTTGCTCCGCTTTCTGAGATCTGTGGACGTCGTCCCATCTACGCAATTACACTGGCTCTTGCTGTCATCTTCACTATTCCGGGTGCTTTGGCGCAAAACATTGGAACCCTTCTTGTCACTCGCTTCATAGCCGGCGTGGCATTTTCAGCACCAATGTCACTTGTTGGTGGGACATTAGTTGACCTCTGGAAGAATGAGGAACGTGGTGTTCCCATGGCTGCCTTTTCTGCCGCACCCTTCATTGGCCCGGGCGTTGGACCGCTTGTCGGAGGATACCTTTCAGAGGCTGGTGGTTGGAGATGGCTCTACTGGATTCAGCTTATCCTCAGTGGCTGTGTCTGGATCATGATCACATTTACGGTTCCCGAAACCTACACGCCCAAGCTCCTCGCGAACCAGGCGAAAAAGCTTCGCGAGGAAACTGGCGATACCAAGTATGTCACTGAGCAAGACCTCGACATGCGGCCCTTTACACAGCGCCTGTCGCTTTTCTTGCTCCGACCATTCCAGCTTCTTTTCCAGGAACTTATCGTTTTCTTTATCACAGTATACATGTCTGTCTTGTATGGCCTTTTGTACATGTTTTTCGTTGCATACCCTATCGTTTACCAAAAGGGCAAGGTGAGCATTCTCTTACCAATTTCGCTAGCGTTTGTGTACTGATGTATTTGATAGGGCTACAGCGCTGGTACGACTGGATTGATGTTCATTCCTCTTATTGCTGGCGTGCTTCTATCAGCGGCCTGCGCACCGGTAGTGAACAAGCATTACCTCGGCCTTGTCAAGAAACACAATGGGCACCCTCCTGCCGAAGTTAGACTTATTCCTATGATGGTTTCATGTTGGTTCATTCCCATTGGCGTGTTTATCTTTGCGTGGACCAGCTACAAAGAGCTTCACTGGGCGGGACCAGCATTCGGCGGCGCTTCGGTGGGCTTTGGATTCATTTTTCTGTACAACTCGGCGAACAACTATCTTGTGGATTCGTACCAGCATCAAGCAGCCTCTGCGCTGGCGGCAAAGACGTTTCTTCGATCCTTCTGGGGCGCAGGCTGTGTCCTCTTCACGGTGCAGATGTATGATAGGCTGGGCAACCAGTGGGCCAGCTCACTGTTGGGTTTCATTGGGCTGGCCTGTTGTGCGATTCCATTCGTGTTTTACTTTTATGGAGCGCGCATCCGGGCGCATTCGCACTATGCTTATCATGGGGATGAAGAGAACCGGGGGTGAGGGATAGAGACCTAGATTGATAGATAGAGCTTGCAAGAATGAAATAAGCCTTTGCTAGCCCGTGACTAGCGAGGCGCTACCAAGCCCGTCTATCAAGCGCGTCCGGCGCCCGTCATCCAAACGCCAACTCCGAGCCCCCACCGAAGCGGCCGAAGATGGACGAGCACGACGCCAATGCGCCCTCTGGCTTCATGCACGACGCCCAACCGCGCGCCGACGTGGACGAGATCCTGCGGCGGAAGAGAAAGGCGCGGGAGTACAAGGTGGGTTCGCGGTGCCGTTGACGCTGTTCACGTTTGCCATGTTAGGCCAACCGGACCGGCGCACTCGACTCCATCTCTGATATCTGATATGTATTGCAGGCCTGCTATCCGTGTCGCCAGCGCAAGGTCAAGTGCGACCAGTCGGTGCCGTGCAAGACATGTGTTGTCCGCGAGCACCCAGAGCTATGCACCTACCACCCCCCCAGCGAAGCCCATCCGCCGGCCAAGCGCATCAGCATGGGGCTGGGCCAGAACGGCCACGACTTCTCCAACGGCCTGGTCCACGTCCACGGCGGCACCGTCACCCTGCCGCGCGAGGACTGGGAGCGCATCTGCGCAAAGCTGCAGCTCGCCGAGAAGTCGCTGGGCGAGCTCAAGCACTCCATCAGCAGCGTCGCCGAGGTCCCCCCGCCCTCGAGTGCCTTCTCGCCCTCCGCCGCGGACAACACTCCTCTAGCCGCCGCGGCGCCCATGGATGGCGAGCAGAGCCATGTGCGCACCCAGGGCATACACACGCGCAACGACATCACCGGCCAGACCATCCACATCGGCCCCAGCTCCGTGCCCGCCCTCGTCATGGCCCTGGGCAAGGGAAACTCGGAATGGGCGCCTGGCGTGCAGGACCTGCTGGGCAAGAAGAGCATGCTGCCCATCTTCGGCCTCGACAACGAAAGCGCCACCTACCCTTTCGTCGACCTCTGGGGCCTGCCCCATGGATCCATAGCCCGCGCCAACGAGCTTGCAAATGCCCTGCCCAGCGACTCGGAATGCCTCAGCTTCTTCCGATGCTACCGCGAGACCGCCCATGTCGTCTATCCCGCAGTCTCCGACATTGAAGCCATCGAGTCGGATCTCCTGCTGTTTCTCATCAACCGTGCCAGCTCCCAGGGCTCTGACGGCATCAATGATCGCCTGATCTACGGCAAGGACCTCCATTGGATAGGACTCATTTTCGCCATTTTGGCGTCAGGATGCCAGTGCTCGACCTTGTCGAGGCGAGAGAGAGAATTGACATCACAAGTCTACGTGTGCTGTAGCTTCGAATGCCTGCGATTCACTAACTTTCTGTCCCATGCAACTCTCGAAAATATACAAACACTCCTGATTCTTGGAAATGTAATCTCAAACAACATGAATGCTGGGGTAGCATGGAGTCTGATGGGTCTTACTGTTCGCCTTTCGCAGACACTTGGTCTACATCGCATGTGCCCCCCTTTAACCCCGGTCCAACAAAAAATCACGCGAAGCAAAGTATGGTGGGCGTTGCTATGGCAGGACTCTCTACTATCCGTGTCATACGACCGCGCATCCTCAACTACCACCATTGACCACACTGTACCTCTTAGCCAGCACACAGCCCATGGCACGAGAACCTATGTGGAGAGTATGTACCGCCTCTGTAAAGTAGGCCTTGACATCGTTCGCGAACGCCAACGACCGCAAAACTCGCATGATGCCCTCATCCGGATCACTGAACACAGGAATGAGCTTCAAGAAATCATGATAGATGCGGCCGACTATCTCAAAGACTCAAGAAGATGTAGATCGATGCGAGACCAATTAGAACATTGGGCACTATATCTGCACATTTCATACATCACATCTGAGCTCTGCCGGCCCGCCATAAGCCCCGCAACCGCCGGCCTCGATCTTTCCAAAACGCTTCGAAAAACATGCATTGACAGCCTCACCAACACCGTTGAAGCCTTCCTTGGACTCCAAAACATGACACCCTTCGCTACCCGCTCCTGGTCCGCCGTCCACCGCTCCCTCAGCTCCGCCCTCCTCCTCGGTATCCTCGGTGAACACAACCGCAACGAGCGCGCCCGCGGCCTCCTTCAAAACGTGATCCAAGTCCTGTCAGACGTCACCAAAGACGTCGACCCCGCCGAAATGGCAACACCCATCACTCGATCCGTCTCCGCACTCGAACGCCTACTTAGAATCACTTCGACATATAACCGCAAGACGAGCGAGTCGGGTTCCCAGGCTTCACCTACCATGCACGTTTTTACCGCCGACGATATTAATAACGCACTTGCTAATGGCGACGGGAATATGTTTTCGCAGTCACCGTTGCTGGGTCTCGATCTAGATTCATCACCGTACGCGCTGATGGAGTCTATTGTGTGGGGGGCGCAAAAGTCGCCTTGAAAAGTTGTGGGGTCGGAGGCATGGATGGAAAAAGTTTACCAAATGGAGTTCGCCTACTCCATGCAGCGTAGTTTTGGTTGCGATGCAAGAAGTAGTTGCTGTACTAGCAGGTCAGCCTTGTCGGCTGGCTATCATCAAGAGCGGCGAGTAATGGCCTTGATATTGGATGACTAGCTGGACGGTTTGTCTCCGGGATACGATACGACGTCTTGTGCTCCTGCTAAGCTGAATGTTAGGGCTTTTGTGTGGAGAGAAGATGTGCGCGGCTGGACATGGCGAGAATGCCTTCAGATTTGGTCAGGGGTATTGTGTATGATATTTGCGATTCTGGAAGTTTGTTGAATTCGTTTCAGGCAAGGATGGATTTTAGGTAATTACATTTTAAGAGCACCTACTATGGTGAATGATACGGAATGAAAGATTCTGAGGATATAGTTATTCACATTGTAGCAACGCTTGTCTCACCAAAACTGGTAAGAAAATCGGTATAATGAACAATCGTCAGTCATTTGCTTAGTTGGTTCTAGGGATATCATGAATTAGGCAGCTATTCAGACTGTGTGCTCTTGCGAGTACGGAGTGGGTAGAAAATCAACAAGCTCCTTCAACGCCAGTATAATTTCTCAAAAGCCCCTGTAATCTTCCACACTCCAATTGGATTCAACCATAAACATGACAGAGCCTAATAAGGACTGTTGACGATCTCGTTTCTTCCAAGATAGCTACCTCGAACACCACTTCGCCTGTTTGCACCCACACGGGATGGTGTGGCAATGCTTTCTCGAGTCGGCTTCTGTAGTGCTCGCCGCGCCACCATGTCAACCTCATTCGGTAATGCAACAATAAGATTCTTGTTAGAGCCAAATTTGAAGTTATCCGCTTTCACCTCTTCAGCATACCGTTTGATGTTGTATGGATCACGGCGATTCGCAAGAATCTTCTTCAAGCTCCACGTGACGATGAAAGGCCCCGTTGCTGTGATGATAGTTGTCTCTTTATCTTCAAGCCCCGTGTTGAATCGAGCTGTGGTAAATGAAATTGGCGCTTTGGTTTCGTGTTGGAACTGCGCAACATGAGCAGGTGTGAGTGCGAGACGACGAGGTTGTGGTTTGTCATCCTTTGCAAAAGACTTCTCGAACCCGAGTTTGCCGTCATTTTTCCCACCCTTCTGAAGCGCATCGATGAGCAACAGGTAAGTTCGGGTAGTGGCGAGAACCCATCGGCCATCTGCCGATACATCCATGCCAATAATCGGGTCTCCCAGTGCAGGAATAAGTGTCTTTGCATTGATACCGAGCCTGTCGAAAAGTCGAATATCTCCCTTTTCAGAGGCCACCGCGATGTGACCTTTCTCTGTAGTTGCTGCAGCAGAAAATGCATTCTTGGTGACATACTGCTTCAGTTGGTCATCGACAAGCTTGTTTCCAGACAAACGAGGATCGACGCGGTAAAGGGCGTTACCCGATAAGCCTAAGAAAGTCTGCTCTCCACTCATTTGCGCAAATTTCTGTGTTTGTGTTAGCTATCGTCACCGATGATTAAGATTTGTATTGACTAACGTTCTCAGGCGCAAACACCTTGACTGGAATGTCATCGTGGACCTTCCATTCATCTACGACCTTTCCGGTCTCCAAGTCCATGCGATAAAGCGAGTTGGGATTGTCTAGATTTTGTAGAATCATATCTTGGTCCTGTTGATGAAGCATGACTTTATGGGGATTGAAGGCCTTTCCCTTTGGTGTCATAACATTCGAGATGGTGGTAGAGAATTGCAGTTGGTTGTCATCCGTATGTTTGAAGACACCAATCTTATTTCCTCGCACCACAAAGGATCTGTCGTGCTTGTAACCGACCGCCAGCTGCGAGTTCTCGGCGCCGTCTTTGGGGCCGGTCTCGGCGTCGTCTTCGGATTCGTCTGAGTCATAGTGTTCGCTGCGCTGATCGTTTGCACTTTCGTATTCTTCTTCTTCTTCTTCCTCTTCTCCTTCTTCCTCGAGCCCTTCTTCTGGCGCATCTTCCATCGTGAGATCTTGGAATGCCTCCAGGACATACTCACGATCTGTATCTTTTGCTTTTCCCCACTTAACCTTGTTCAGATGCTCCCATAAAGCTTGCATGACGCCGTTTTGAATATTCTCAAGCTCCTCTTGCTCTTGGAACTTCAGCAACCATGAATAAGCCGAGCCGTCCTCCAAATAATGATTGAAGATGAACGACTTGTACTCGTAGTTGAATACAGGGTTGATATCCTCAATAACTGGTTGACCTAGCCACTCGCGCCCGTCTCCAACTATGTGAAGCCAATATTCCCAATCACCAATCTCGGTAACTTCAACAAACACTTTGGCATCTTGCCGGATGAAGGTGCCGGAAGGAAAGTCGAATAAGTGAAGTTCAGCCTCTCCTTCTGCAAGTATACCCAAGGCATCAGGCTTTGCAACAGACGCTGGTGCAGCGGTCGCATCTTCTACCACTTCAGAGATCTTTCCCTTCCCGGTTGCCTTCTTTGCCATAGCTTCTTTTGTTGTATTAGGGAACAGGTCCTCCGTTGGTGGAGGCACGGACGGGAGGATGGTTGTGTTTGTTGGGCTGGCCACGGGACTTGCGTCAGGAATAGGTACTTCGTAGTACGAAAGTGCCTCAAGATCCTCGTCGGTAGCGTGTTCGTGACTTCTTCTAAACTTCCGCTCGTACACACACTGCAGCGCAACCCGCTCGAACAATACTGCTGTCTCTGGTTTGACAGACGCGTCGCACACAAACTCCCAAAGATCGTC
Organism: Ophiosphaerella herpotricha; assembly: GCA_028458525.1. NCBI lineage: Eukaryota > Fungi > Ascomycota > Dothideomycetes > Pleosporales > Phaeosphaeriaceae > Ophiosphaerella > Ophiosphaerella herpotricha. The sequence goes on from JALNQK010000056.1 coordinate 8,164, forward strand.
AACGTCACCACTAAGGTCGCGCCACGCAAAGATCTTCTCACCCGTCGAGCGGACGTCGGTGCGGAACTGGAGGCCTTCGTCCAGCAGAAATGTCTTCTCGTCCTTGTCGAAAGATAGAGTGTCAAGTACTGCGTCTTCGCCGCCTTCTTCTGCTAGCAGATCTTCCTCTCCTTCTTCGTACGCACGCTGAACGACAAGCTGGTACTGGAATTCTTGCCCTGTGCGGCGGACAGTAGCGGCGGCGTCCTTGAAAATGAGTTCCGAGTAGCCTTTGACTGAGCGGGGTCGGACGAGGTAGAGCTGACCCTGGGAAATCTCGACAATCGTTTCTTTGGAGCTGTCGCCAAAGACTAATTTACTAACTGGACTATGATTTTAGTACGGCTCGTGCAATAGCGGGGGAGGGGCAAGCAAACAAACATACGGTTGCGGAGCATAAACATGGCGAGTGATGCTCAGAGGTGATAGTGTGGTGGTGCGCTGGACCGTCTATTTGGGCTTATAGCAGCGCGCGTGGTTTGCCATCAGAGTAAGAGTAAAGCCTTCGGAGGCAGCAATCAGTGTTATGATGTTAGTGGAGCAAGACCCCGGAAGGCAGCACTCGCTTACAGCGTCATCGATCACGTGATTCCAACCGCTCACCAACTGCCTACGCTGACCATGCCTACTCTTAAGCTCATATTAAGGTAATGGTTTCGGCGACTTGATGTGTATATATAAGTTATTTCTAGGATAAAATATCTTAAGACGATTCACATACATTCAATGAAGTCGCAATGTACACCAAAATCCCTTTGCAGTTATGCGCAGTGCTATCCAAAACGGACTCAAATACTCAAATCCATTGTCAGCCCAACGAATTAAGACTATATAAGTTTATCATGGGACCATTATTTACGTATGGATACTGAAAATAATGACAGCCAAAATCATGTTGTATATATAAGTTTGTTGTTTGTTTGAAAATAATAATAAATACAATTCACTATATTCGAGACAGACACCACAACACGGGGGACTGGATAGACATATAATTCGCCAGAGAAACCAAAAATGATAAATTGTTCCTTGTCAATGTAGCTGGATTCTCGTCGATTGATGCATACATTTTCAGAGTCTCGTTTCGAAGTTTCCATCAAAAACACAGCACGGCTCATGGGACCAAGGAGCGAATTTGTCTAGATCCACCAAGGTATTTTTGAAAATTTATCGTCACTATCAAGAACACACATCCAGTATAAGGCAATGTATATAGCTCGCAAGGGACTTGACAAAGGCGCCCATCTAGCTAAATAGCTTATTACTAGGTACTTTGCCTGCCACCTCAACAAACTCAGCCTCTGTGACTATTTCAACGAGTGTGCATAGGGCCGAAAGCAACTTCTCAAACGTTATCAAGGTCAAAGACGTATGTGAACGGCTGTTCATCGATTAAGTATATTGCGCAACGGTACGCCATCGCTCCGAAAAGGTCTCCCTTCAGCGCCTGAATGTGGAGAAGTGTCAAGGCTGGGTGCCAATAATTGGCATGATCTTCGTACGATAAATGTGCATAAGATTGTTGCCAAGTTGCACGTGCAACCGCCACGCGTAAACGGCTTTCATTGGTTAATTGATCAGTTGCAAAGTAACCCACACAAACCTTATTTTGCTCCTCACCGGAAGATTAGGTAGCGTGCAGTTATGCCATAGTACATAAGCTACGGTAATCGAGTTGAACGCGGGTGGCGTCATGTAGATCTTGAGAGAAGACACTCGTCATTTTTATGGTTCGAGGTGGTTGTGCAGATGACCCGCATGGAAGCACGCTAGAGAAAGATGTTTCCACGGTAGCGTCCAACTCCGTCGCATTAGTTGCTGTAAGTCGGTGGTTCTTCGGTAGCCCAACTTCAACGTGGACCCCGCTTCGTAGTGCTAACACCACCGGCGCGCACCATGTCAAACACGCTACCTTGACCTTTGGGTGTAGGTTTTAGTGGAGAAAAACGTGGTTCAGGGAGACGACGGTTGGCTTTGATAGACTCGACGACCCTAAATGGATTAGGTACATTTATAGTAAAACAACTGGTTACCTACCATTCAACTGTCACGAACTTCACGGCTTTCCCACCGCTCCTCGAGATTTCCTTTTGTATTTTACTAGCAGCGAGACCACCGCCAGCACCACCTTGCACAATGGTTGTTCCAAGGGGTATGTGTGTTACGGAGCGTCGACCGAAAGCAATAGAATGTTTAGCACCATGTGAGGCTAGCAATTGCTTGAGTTTGTGATCGGGGTAAAATGGAGCAGTGGAACCGTTGAGATAGAAGCATAATCCGGCAAATATTTGGCTGCCGTTTGCTAGGGTGGCCAAGTCGTCCTGGAGAACTAAATCGATAGCTAAACCCTTGTCAGACTATGTCTTTATATAACAAGGACTGAATATATTGCTAGGATGGCAACGAAGGTACGTATCTGGTGCAGAACATGATAGTTGATGGAAAAATATACCTTGTTTAGGTTGGGCGAGAGTCTCGTTTGTAAGGTACACGATGTCTTCGTGGGGCGCGAGCTCAGTCGGCTCATTGTCGTTGCTCTGCAAGGGTTTGTTACTCATTTTGCTTACACCCCAGACTTCAGCTAAACTCTTTTGTCCACCTGTTCGCAAGCCCTTCGCGCTCCTCTACCATTCCCCATTAGCCTTACGTCCATCTTGACTAAAACCTTCACTGCTAGCACTGACAGTATCTGCAACGCGCTTGCCGCCTCCGCCGAGACCGCCTCTGTATTGCTCGTTGAGCTTGAGATTGCGCGAGGTTCGACACGAGGTTGGGCCAGAAAGGCGATGTTCTGCGCGCTGATGGCTGGTAGAGCTGCCATTCCAAGGGTCAAAGAAACTACGGGCTGCTGGAGCTGCTTTTGTCGGGTAGGGTTGCTGAGTCGGAGGTAGATGGGTTGATGTCGAGATCATCCGTGACGAGACTGGTGTGGTGATCGACTGCCAGCATTGTGTATTGAGTGTGTCGGGATGGTCATTGGTCATACTGGCGATCTCGCTTTGCGCTTCCGCGGCGAGTCTCTGTTAGCTTTAGGCGCTCCATGTCAGAATGTGACAGCGTCCCAAAACATTGCAGCTTCCGGCCTCGCAAATGCAAAGCACGCCTGACACGGACAAAACGATATTTTCTGCGCGGAACTGGCGGCCGTGCTCGAAGAAGCAACGCGTGGCGGGGTCATTGCCCACCTACCTAAAGTTGGTTGTGTGCAGTGGCGGCGGCGCTGCGCTTGGTGCGACTGGGTAGGGAGTGTGATGAAAAGCTAAAAGTTGCGTGCGTTTGACGTTGCTCATACTTAGGCCAACAGACTTTCGTGTTCGGGTGAATGCAGACAGCCAGGGCAGCAAAGGGAGCCATAAGGATGCGAGTCAAAGAAAGGAATCGCTGCCCGGGTAATCTCACGCAGACGGGCGAAACAATATGATACAGTCATGTTGGCTTTTGATTATTGATGGCGTGCAGTATGCTAATATTTACAGTTTTGATTTCAAAACGCCAGAGTATGCGCACAATGCCCTGTTTTGCGTATGCAAAACCAGATTCCCACCCGTGGCGACTTGCGCCGTGTAGTCAATGTCCCAAACACCGTACTAAACCGTACCCTAAATATGAACATGCATGAACTGCGAGCGAAAATAAAACTGCCGAGATTCCAGGCTCGTGGAAGTACTGCCTCTGAGAACGCCTTCCGGAGAGAATCAATGTGCTGGGCCTGGCAAAATATACAGAGGTCCAAAAGTGCTGGACTAGAACGTCATAGCGATTTGGCAAAAAGGTAAGTAGTGAGAAAAAGATAATAGGTAGCTTGAAAAGTCCATACACCAGTGTGTCGTCTATAACCCTGCAGTTGAAAAATGGCCAAGGGATAGGAATTTCAGTTTCAAATTGGACCAAGCGTGGTTTTCGTGGAAAGCGTCCGAATACGTTATATTGACTCGTGAAACAAAAGCGATTTTGTCATGAATTCGTAAAGAGGTAGGATCGTCGGTGTGTCCTTTAGTAAGTGGAGCCCTGTTTAAACATGGCTTTTCCCACTTCTGATAGATGCTTCGTATACTAGTCGATGCTTTCTCAAAAGTGTTGCATCCTGGGGTAGGGGTGGTGAGGCGTCACTTCCTTTTCTGCCTGCCAATGAGAGCGACGAGCCATTGCCAAACTTCAAACTAGCCAATGACTTGGCTTTCTTGAGTGATTTCCTGCCTGCGTTGTCACCAGGCTGAGGCATGTAATCGGTGGTAGAGGATTGCTTGATCTGTACAATCTCTTCAACTTCTGGCCTCGGCTTGACGCGCATGCGTCGAAATTCGCGCGTAATCCTCTCGAGCGCACTAGAGCCTTTAGTTGTAGGACTGAGTGTGAAAGCAGGTTCCAGGGGCTTTTCGTGCATGCTAGGCACCACACTCGGTCTACGTTCAGATCCGAAGCTCACGCCCGAATCGGTTTTTTTACCCTTGCTGACCTCACAGCGTTCGAATGACTCTGGGCCTGCCGTAGCTAGGCAGTCGTCAATCATTTGTTTCGCCACTTTGGTGTACTTGTCCACGACCTTCTGGATTGAGGGCCAACCGGTCTCCTCGCCTGCGGACCTATTCATACTCAGGAGAGGTTTTAACACCTCTGGCCCGTTCTTTTGTACTAGACGAATGTACTCGAAAAAACCATCACGCTCATCCTTGACAATATCCCTGTTTAGGAGAGCTACGGGGAATTTCGAATCAGTTTGCATGGGCGGTAATAGAGTATTCAGCATGCCCATGCAGTTGAGCTTGTTGAATGGTTGCATTGATAGCTCATTTATCATGATCTAGAGAGGGTGTTAGAGGGTGTTTAGTAGGTTCTGGTAAGTTGACTCACCCAGCGGCGTAGACCCAGCCACAGCTGTGCATAGTAACTCCTGGCCTTCTTGTTCTTGCCCTCGACATTTCTGACCCATAACGCGATACCAGGAAATCCCTCGGCTACACTTTCCATGTCCGAATCATATGAGTCTGCATGAATGCGCACACGCTCGAAAGCCGCAATCATCTCCTTGCGTCTCCTGTTTTCTAGATCCCTTAGATAATCGAGGGCGGTGAGAGCTTGTGGAAAGTCGACTAGATTTAATGAGGGATGGAAGCAGCGATTGACAAAGTTGACAATGAACGTTGGCGGTAATGAGCTAGGTTGGGTGGGTAATGAGTTGAGATGGGTCATGAGCTGGGAGGTGAAGCTCATAGTTGCGGATTCGGCACCAGTCCAGGCCATCTGCCCATTTACAGGTGAGGCGCTCTCAGAATTGCTGGTTGGGCTGTGGGCACGAGAGAGGTCCTTGGGAAGTGGTTGGGAGCGGGGTACACAGTTGAGGGTGTACATGGTGCGCAGTGGGATCTCATAGCTGCCGGGATACTGCAAAACATGCTCGAGAATGTAAGACATTGAGGTGGCGTTGTTCTCGTCAGAGGCGCTGCGCGAATGGTGAGATGACATTGTGGTGTTTGGGTGTTTGGGTGGTTGTGCGCTTGTGCGTTTGCGCACGGCGATTGCCGAAGTCCTCAACACAGCTGGGGTGAGGCCTGAGAGGGAGAGAGTGGAGTGGTCCAAAGGGTCCAGGAACTGAGGGCAAGATGATTAATGTATAGTAGGCAGGCAGGTATATCGTGGGCGGGCTATGTAAACATTCAAGTGAGACTCCTTCTCTTTGAAGCGAGAAACCAAACGAGTGAACAGACGGTGCGAAAGGAAAGCGGCAGAGGGTGTACAGTGGCAGGAGGATGGCGTAACCGTGGGTTGGAAGGGTTTTCTACAATTGAGTCTGCGGCGCCACATATAATCTGCGAGCCAAACCGTAAACGCGACCATGACGCCTGCGCGGACCAGCATCCGCGGCCAGGGATCAGCAAGGATCAGCACGAAAAAGAGAAGACTTGCAAGCTGCCAGGATTAAAGTTGGTGGGCGGGGAAGCTGGAACGCAGCGCAAGCGGGCTTGGCCCAGGCGAGGTGTAGACTGGCACCTGGTCGCTGTAGACTTAGTCGTGAGCAGTCGGGCCTTGTTGTTGCATGCATCACACTCGCATCGTCTCTGCTCCTGACTGCTCAGGCACTATGCATGCCCATCCACTCGCCCTCGTGGCCGCGCACCCTGTATTTCGGCTGACACGTTGGAACCAGAGATGGCCGTCTTCCAGCCTGCTACTTGGCCATGGACCACGGCGCCGTCCAGCGTCCATTCAGAAGGCGTTTGAGTCAGCAGTAGTTAGGGATGATTAGGTTGGACTGATTAGGTTCGCGACCTCGAGGCTCACCGGCCGCACGGGCCCCGGCCCAAAGCAGACGAGAACAGCCAGCTGCACTCTCCTGCATCTGGTCCCACGATGCACACACTACGCATGCAAAATCGTCTCGTTCGTCCGTCCTGGCCCAATCACAAAATTGCCCTCCCTGCAGCTGCAGCTGGACAAGTGCCTTCGGTGTTTTGTGCCCAAAGTTTATCATCAGCAGGGAGGGCCCTCTTTGGCCTCACTGTTTCCAGCCCCTGTTTGCTGTGGCAAGCACCCAAACTGTATCAATCCATTCACGCATTCACCTTCCACCCACAAGCGCCGGCTTTTGGCGTCTACTTTGGGGTAAGACCCGGTAGTTGTGCGCCCTCGCAGCCAGGCGCACCTTGCAGAGGCCCGATATCAAGTCAATGCAGCCGTTGCGTGGGACAGGTGCTGTATCAATAGAGCCTGGCTTATTGTGCCTCTCTGTCGCAAAAAGCATCCAAACAGCTGCGTCAAGGGGCAGGAGGCAAGCCGTAACAGACGGCTTGGTTGGCGCGCCCTACTAGACCTGGCGCCTGTGCCAGCCGAGACGCCGCCAACGTGGAGATTGACAGGTGCCAGATTACGGATCAGGTCTGGTAGGCCTTCAGCCGTCAGCAAACACCATGGAATCGCTTTCTTGGAACTCGTGGTCATGGAAAGCCGCGTTACATCGTCATCCAGCAGAAGTACAGAGCGCTACCAGAGGGCCAAAAACAAAAGGGATGCGCACAAGGGGTGCTCACAAGAGATGCACACCTAGGAAGCTAAGTCGTCGTTCATGCTTGACAAAAACAACGCAACAGGCTCACAGTGGACCAGAAGAAGGAAATTACACCAAACTCGTTGAGCCGGTGGGTGGCTCGGAAGCGCAGCGGGGCCGTACCTGCATCTTCTGCGCAACTATCTGCTGCCAGTCGCTCTTGCCTCAATTAGACACAAACACGTAAACAACCAGACGCCTGACGGCCACCTGTTTCCACCCAGAAGTCTCCGAGAAGCTTCCTGCCGTCTCCGGCTCTCCGGTGCAGCGCCGGCCCCTTGGTCTCATGGAAATGCCGGAAATAAGCTGTGCCAATGTCCGTCCCCACTGGCCAATGCACTCATGATCTTCTTCATTCTCCATTCTCCATTCTCCATTCTCCATCACTTGGTAATTCGCACCCTTCTAGACCCTCCACCATTTCCAGTGCGCTTTGTCACGAGCCGGGGCATGGCCATCCTCAAGGCTGTCGGGCTGGGCATCTCCCATTTCCTCATCAACACGAGAGTTAGATAGGACGCTCTGTTACCGCTACACCCGACCTTGCAGCCGATTCGCCCTCAAATGGCTATCGGCGTCCCAATCGGGAACATCTTGATCATGGACGAAAATGCCATGCATGAACTGGTAGTGCGCTCGGAGCTACTGTGACGAATGGATACGACCAGCTCGCAACTCACTGCAGCCTGACAAGGTTTCTACTGCTATGTAGGGTTGGCGCAATCCGCTATTGACCGGACGGAAGGCCTCAGTTCCGTCATGGTTTTGCTTGGCGGGTGGTAGTCGATACGCTGTAGTAGTTCTACATTGAGTACCTGTGGAGTTTAATACATGGTTTTTCCAATACATTAGAACCCAGCTGGTTTCGCCGGCCGGGTGGAAGGCACAGTATTTCCTGGGGAGGTATGTGTAGAGTTTGAGACCCCAGCATGTTTCAACCGAAGAAACCACCGTTGACCAGAACAATCAATTAAGGCGAGAGTACCATAGTTTGTATCCAAAAATGGCAATCACACGCACTATACAGGTTAGGTCAATCTCTCTATGGAGTAAAGTATTGGTATAGGGTGAGGACAAAGAATTATGATTGATAACCCGCTCGAGCTGAGTAACCACCAATCGCCTAGTCACCTAGGGTAGCCAGCCCATGCGCTCCTTAGTAACAGCCACAGACCCCTCAGCTGTGTTTGGGAATAATTATAAGATTGTTACTTAGATTTAGGTGAGATCACTCGGTACCTTTTGAATATAAATTTGTGTAAGGTTTGCTGCTAATCAATCAGCCTGGTCCCAGTACCGCCGGTTGTCAATTTCCACAAATTACTGACTGAAGGAGAATCTACTCAGGACACATCTCCTAGACCATCAGGAATAAGCCAATTCTATCATAACGAAGTGTCTTGCTTTCGGCCACGGTACACTACTGAGAAGTGTAATACAATCTACATCCGAAGCACGTTCCCCGAAACAACACATTGTAGTGCCATGAATATGTTGTTGCGGAGCGCAGCTAATTGAGGCAGCCTTGTACAGGATTAGCTGATCCTGTCCCACTGCCGAGGTCTACAAGAGATCCGGAGAATCTCTTTCTCCGATCCTACGGTATATAAACTTGGATTTACGTCCGATCTCTCTTAGATAGTAATCTGATCAATTCACTCATTGAACACCTGATCGTTCTAAGAGCTTCCAATCCACAATATAAGTGAAAATATGTCCGACCGAGCGATTGGAGTGCATGCTTCCGAGTCTTTGGCTCGGGCTAGTGGGAAGTTACTGTTGCGTAGAGAAATTAGTCAACTTGTTGTGCCTCGCGCACTCTATATATCATGTCGAAAACGTCATAAGAGACGAAGTGGCACAATACACTAGCAAATTGCGCACCAAAATGTCTCCATCCCAGCAGCTTGATTTTGTAACTCTTGATGTTTTCACATCAAAACTATGTCAGGGAAACCCTCTAGCTATCATCTGTGTCCCTCGTGGTGTTTTGATCAGCCAAGACCAGAAACAAGCCATTGCGCGCGAATTTAATCTTTCCGAGTCCACATTTCTGCACGAGAGGGATGTGGGTGCGCAGGGTGACACATGGACAGTTGAAATATTCTTGACCATGGGGGAAATTCCTTTCGCTAGACACCCAACCATCGGAACCGCTTGCTACGTGCTCTCCAGGGTCGCCGACGAACAAGGTATCCATGATGGTGTGATAGAAGCAAAATTCAATCTGAAGGCGGGGCCTGTAGGCCTCCGGTATGACGTCGTCAAGAAAAGTGCAAGAGCAGCTATTCCTCATGTGTTTGTTCACCACAAGATTACGCTCCGAGCACAAACCGACAAGACCCAGACATGTCCACCGAAAGCGGTTGAGTAAAGGCGTGCCCTTGCAACTACTGCCACAGCTTACTAAGACTAATCGCCCAAACAAAATCAATGACAAAGATGACTTCGCCATAGTCTCCATTGACAATGGAATGACTTTTGTCCTTGTAGAACTTAAGAACCTGGAAGCCCTTGGGCTGATCAATGTGACCGGCCAAAGACTCACTGTAGCTGAGCTTGACTACGGCTGGGACAACACCTTCGTCAGTATGTACTTCTTCGTTCGTATGGAGACAAAATCGGAAGGAGTAGTATTGCGAACCAGAATGATAGAAGAGACTATAGAAGACCCAGCCACAGGTAGCGCGGCATCGGATTCGGCGGCATATCTATCATTGACGGAGGGGAGTCCAGGAGGGACAACACGATACGAAGTTGTTCAAGGCGTTGAGATGGGCCGGGGGAGCGAGATGATTGTCGATACGACGCTGAACGCTGATAACTCGATCGCCAAGATATTTCTTGAAGGGAAAGCGGCGCGAGTGATGGAGGGCCGATTATCAATCTAGATTGTCGAGACACTGGAATATATGACGGTTGATATATGGCCCATCGTAGCGATCATAGTGTTGGTTTGCGATTGGAAAGAGCCAAGGCCGCAATGACAGGCAAAAGTAACACTGATCCAGTGTCATGATGCGCCTTCAACGAGTAGGACATCGATGAACTGGGAGGTATTCCAGTTATTCGTTGGGATGCTGTGGGGCGTGGGCGCCAGTATATCAAGGCTCGCTGTGACAGTTGAAGCCTGAAGGCCTTAAGAAAGTCCGTGAGGCGTTACGGTTGCCCGTGCCACCAGCGGATACCGGGCGTCAAACCGGAATTGTCTCTTTACGACCTCAGCGCAGTGACAGCTCCAGAGCCAAGAGCGATCTTGTCGATCTGGAGGAAGAAAATGGGCCCATTTCTCCTCAACAGAGAAATGTTCCAACAGGGTTCACTACTGTTAAGAGTAATGTGTCGGCGAAATGAGCATGGTCGTCCTCAGGATCTTGAACGCACACACACGAGCTGCGGGAGCGCCTTTGATTACTCGATCAAGCGTACCCTCTCGGGTTAGACGTTTCCGACATCGTATGTTGCTGAGACAGAGGACGGGGGAAGGAAGGATCCTGAGGAAGAATGCCCAGATAATGTGCTCGAAACGATGCAGAGCACCCGTTTGTTGCCGCAGGAACAGTTCGCATTTGCATCCGTCACGGATGTCACTTGCGGTGAGGTCTGCGCACTTGGCTGTATTCGGCAACGCTCCTTCCGACCGTCCAATCAGGACCGTCTCAGATATGCTAGAACTACCTCTGGAGCCACTGCAATCAGAGGGGCCTCCACGCGATGCTAGAGATGATAGAAACGAGGATCGGACATGCCCAGATATTCCTGCCGTGTAATTCGGTTACCGAGTCCTGCATCACAAGGCATCAGAGAGGTTTGAGTGTGCAGTCTTCGAAATTATCAAAGTGCCTGTTCCTTGCAAGGCGCCAGGGCGAGGGTCAGTAATAGGCTTAGCGTAATCCCGGAGTGGCTAGCGCAAACCACCTCTCACCTTTCGTGTCAGATCCTCTTGAAGATCCAACAGCTCGAGTTTCTAGCCAACTTCTTGTCAATGCCTGGCGCGCCCCCATTCCGTAGAAGCTCTCTTCGCAGCCTCAGTCACGGCCATAGCGCCTGTGAACTCCTGCGCCCCGTGCACCCCTCCTGGCCTTGCCCAGTCGGAAGGCCTGCGACATGTTGGCCTTCATCGTAGGTTTCATGCCCGAGGAATTCCCAGCCGCCTAGCCTTGTTGATTTACGCCGTAATTGACCGCCAAGGTGTTAAAGACCACCAGATTCGCGCTGCTTAACTGTCCTCCATCCTCCATCGCTTGTTCATTGTACTCCCGGTCTGCCAATTGAGGGTTACGTTCCTTTTCTTCCCTTCCTCTAATTCTCTTCACAGATCACGTTGAACGTATCTGCTTCTAATCCACCGCCAGTCGGAGTCATTCTTTTAAACTTTACATTCTAGTTCGTAACGCTCAGTTCACCATCATCATCATGAGATTCACTACTTTGTTGCCTGTGCTGCTCGCAGCCGGTGTTGCCCAGGCCCAGTTCGGTGGAGGTCGGGGAGGTCAGAACAACGGTCAGAACAACGGTCAGAACAATGGCGGCAACAACGGCCAGAACAACGGTCAGAACAACGGCCAGAACAATGGCCAGAACAACAACAATGGCCAGAATAACAACAACAACAACAATGGTGGCAACAACAACGCCCTCGCCCTGAATCCGGCCAACGTTCAGGCTAACAGTAATAACAATGGTCTGCAAAATGCTGAGGAAGGTCAAGCAGCCTCTCAAACGTGAGTCCCCCTGTGCGAACTTTGTAATTTCCAATTCTAATCCTACTCAGCGACCCTGCCAACTTCATCAACTTCTGTACCGGAAAGAAGTTGACCAATGGTCTTCAAGATCGTGGCGGCTCTTGCAACGGTATTGGTGAGTTTCGTCTTTACGCTTTTTGCGATTCTTATATGCTAATTTAGAACAGTAATGGGCGACATCCCTGCAGCCAATCGTATGGTTTCTTCACTTATGATCAACCCTAAGAACAATGACAAGATTGCACCCAACACGCCAATTACCTTTGCCGTACAGATTGCCAATCTTCAAGCCGGAACTTTCACCAACCCCGACAACACCTACTATGCTGCCCCCCAGCAATTGCAGAATGGACAAATCGTTGGTCATACCCATATCACTGTTCAGGATCTCGGTGGTAATGCCAATCCTACTAATACCCTCAATGCCGAAGACTTTGCGTTTTTCAAGGGGATTAACGACGCCGGCAACGGCCAAGGACGTCTCGAGGCCCAGCTGAACGAAGGTCTTCCCAATGGTTTCTACCGTGTCTGTTCCATGTCTGCGTCCAGTAACCACGCCCCTGTCATTATGCCTGTTGCTCAGCGTGGTGCTCAAGATGACTGCGTCCGATTCGAGGTCACTAACAACGGTGGCAACAACAATGGCCAGAACAACAACGGACAAAACAATGGACAGAACAATGGACAGAACAATGGACAAAACAATGGACAGAACAACGGTCAAGGTCAGGGTGGTCAGGGTGGTCAGGGTGGTCAGGGTCAGGGTCAGGGCGGACAAGGTGGTCAGGGAGGTGCCAATCGTGGCCGCGGACGTGGCCGAGGGCGATTCAACCGACCCAAGTTCGCAGCCCGTAACTTCATTGCCTAGTCTTGCGACCGACAGCAGCAAGTAAGGTGGAGTATCGAAGGACAACCTGGGGATAGGCTCAATTTGTTGAGTTGCTGATGGTGTGGTAATAGTACAATTTTCTCTTTCGAAAACCTTTTGGTATAAACGACATAGAACGTACTGGACCCTAGATGGGCCGGGTGCGAGAAGGTCACTCTACGGAGCATGACGCGCAGCGCTTCATTTTTACTGGCTCTGAGTAAGTGCGCACTTCTTACTTTGGCGCTTTGAGTATAGCTTGGTTGATGAATGTAAACTATTTCTAAATTTGCTTTTGTATCAAGAGTGCCTCAGTTCTCCGGTGATGATAGCATCAATAATATGCAGTGGGGAAACGGGCATGAAGGCACCGGAACCATTGTTTCAGAAATTCCCAGAGGCTGTTAGGGTGTGTAGCGAATGTGTATCAAACTCCGAGTGCTCCAGGTAGCGCCCAGCTTTGAGGCTGAACGATCCGAGTATGTTGGCGCCGAGCCAGGTATTACAATTCCACTCCTACCAAACACAATTGAAGCATAGATATGATGAGATTTGGTTTCGTTGCTACAAAGGCTCCTTGTCCAATATCCCTTCATTCATTCGTCGTTGATACCACTGTGTTTTCGCCTCCATTTTTGCTCTGTAGTGCCGAGTAACTAGTATTCTCCAGTCCACATGCCACACCCACCGAGTTTTTTCAGCATCCCACTTAATGTTTGTTTGCTGCATTGCCATGATTCTTCCTGCCATATAATTCTTGTTTGCATACACCCAGGTTGATGCTTCTAGTAATCTCTCTCTTGGTAGTGCATTTGCTCTTCTCAGTTCATCCATGCTCCTAGTAATGTCTCTGTCCTGGATTTCTGGTGGCGACACGAATATTGCCTCACGTTGATCCGCTGTTAGCCTTTCGAAAGACATGAGAATCTGTGCGGTTGGAATGGCATATTGCCATATCAAGGCTCCGCTTTCGGGATCGCGGCACGGGAGTACCAGGGATATAGCGAATTGAGGGAGGTATGCGGTCATGAATAGAGCGTCGACATAGTCTCGAAACTGGATAGAGACGTGGCGTACAGAGAGCCAGAGGTATTCGGCTTCGTAGCCTGGTATGTCTTTCAAGATCTGAAGCCATATTTCCGTGGGCAAGGCTGGCCTAAGCACCTGAATAATACTTGATTGTGGTACTATATCAACGTCCATATTGCTAGCTAGATGAACACAACAGAGGAATCCTGTGTCTGCGTTATAAAGACTGGAATGCTACAGAAAGTTGAGCATCGTTTGAGTCATCCAGGCGACGATGTGTGTGGTTATCTTAGGTGCCTGGCACAGCCGCATCGGGCGTCGGGTGCGGTGCATGTGCCTCACTTCTCAACCACTAAGTGTCCCCCCGTAGCGAAAGGTCTAGACATTGAATGATATACTTTTTTGATTACTTTTCTATAGACTCACTTCCTTTAACTTAGTGACGCATTGGGTTTGGCTCTTTCGTGCGAGCGCTGCCCGCGCCAAAGGGCTGAAGGGCGTATTATAGTATCGCCATTACCACAGCCCATTTTGATGCACTTCTGGACTGCTAAAAATAGCGAGGGTGGTCTTTGATTGCTGTCCACCCAGATTCTGCTAATAATGTTAAGGCTCTATGCTTACGGAGATCCGTGACTGCAGCTTAGGACATGCCTTTGACGGGTTGTATGTGCTGGCCAACGTGGCTGGCTGGCGCCTGGTAGGCTCAACCTTGCTGGTGTAAGATCATTCAGAGCGTGTTCTAGGATACGCAACCAAAGAATACGCCGATTATGAGTTCGCAGCTTTCGCCATGCGTTGAGCTACCACACTGAATACTGCGACCGAAGACATGAATATCGCAAGGTTGTAAAACTATCGAACCTTTTGTCAGGAGCATGTTATCAACAAAAGTATTCCTAAGGGGAACGTACGGCATTTCTTGAGTAGGCGCTCTCCTCGGCGTCGCTACGGGCGTCTACAAACAGCCGCCGTAGATTGGGGAGATTGGAAGGCTGTTGTCAAACGGCTAAGTAGTACTCAAAATGCTCTATTATAGTCGCTTACCATAGTGAGTGCTCACTGTTGAGTATGAAAGTGCTTGTCAAAGCTGTCCAAGCGGTGGATGGTATGGTGCCGCGAACGCACGGGCCCATTGTCAATGTGGCAGTAGCCATGCACTGCTGATCTCGAACTTCGATGCACATTAGTCCGACCTCAGTTCCTTCGCCATATTCACACTTACTGTCTTGCAATAGAAAACCCTGCACATATACACACGACCTATTGCGCCATATATAGGACCTAGCCGGCGACCGCTAAGCTTTGCGAATCCAGGGCCTTGGGGTAGGAGGGCCTCGGCGGAGGTTGCAGCCTTCTTCCCACTGTTGATAAAGCCATGGCTGTCAATAGGATAAGAGGCGCGTTTGCGGTGCCGAGAAAAGGAGAGACATTTGAATTACGTGCAGGCCTGGTGTAAGGACTTTCACTCGTTGATCCATTTGATCTCAACTGACCACCGCAGTTCTCAATATGCCTACGAACGGTAAGCTGCCTTGCATGTATGAGGGTATACAGTCGTACTGAGGATTGGATAGAAAAGAAGCTATCCAAAAGACTATCATGTCCATGACGTTAGGCAAAGATGTGTCTGCACTGTTTCCTGACGTCCTGAAGAATATTGCAACCGCAGACCTCGACCAGAAGAAGCTCGTGTACCTGTACCTAATGTATGTCACGTTGCGGAGTTACATATGTCGGAGCTAACAAAGCCTATAGGAACTACGCGAAATCGCATCCCGACCTATGTATCCTCGCGGTTAACACGTTCGTACAGGATTCCGAAGACCCAAACCCGCTGATTCGAGCACTGGCTATACGCACAATGGGCTGCATTCGTGTCGATAAAATGGTAGACTATATGGAAGAGCCATTGCGAAAAACGCTCAGAGACGAGTCCCCATACGTACGCAAAACAGCAGCTCTCTGTGTTGCCAAGCTCTTTGATCTGGCGCCTCAGATGGCAATCGAAAACGGGTTTGTGGAACAATTGCAGGAGCTCGTCGGCGACCCCAATCCGATGGTGGTTGCCAACTCGGTTACCGCCTTGGTAGAAATCCAGGAAACATCACCAGAAACAAAAGCTCTCGTTATTACATCCACAGCACTCAAGAAGATGCTCTTAGCACTGAATGAGTGCACAGAATGGGGCAGGGTGACTCTTCTTACCACATTGGCGGATTATAAAGCGGCAGATATCAAGGAAGCCGAACATATTTGCGAAAGAGTCGTCCCGCAGTTCCAGCACGTCAACCCTAGTGTAGTACTTGCCGCCGTCAAGGTTGTGTTCTTACACATGCGGTACATTTCTCCTGATTTGACCAAGTCATACGCCAAAAAGATGGCTCCGCCTCTAGGTAAGTTGCTTTCCCCTGCAGACTTTGGCTATATTAACATGCGTAGTGACTCTCGTATCGTCCGCGCCTGAAGTACAATATGTTGCTCTGCGAAACATCGACCTCCTCCTCCAGAAACAACCCGAAATTCTTAGTAAAGAAATGCGCGTCTTCTTCTGTAAATACAATGACCCTCCATACTTGAAGATGCAAAAACTGGAGATCATGGTACGAATAGCGAACGACAAGAATGTGGATCAACTGCTCGCGGAATTAAAAGAGTATGCAATGGAAGTGGATATGGACTTTGTTCGACGAGCTGTCAAGGCAATTGGCCAGGTGGCCATCAAAATTGAGAGCGCAAGCGAAAAATGCGTTAACACCCTTCTCGATCTCATCAATACCAAGGTCAACTATGTTGTTCAAGAAGCGATTGTAGTTATCAAAGACATTTTCCGAAAATATCCTGGGTACGAAGGCATAATACCCACACTCTGCCAGTGTATCGACGAGCTGGATGAACCCAACGCCAGGGCTTCGTTGATATGGATTGTTGGGGAGTATGCCGAGAAGATTGACAACGCAGGGGAGATTCTTAGCAACTTCGTAGAGACATTTGGGGAAGAATTTACCCAGGTACGCACACGGATCGAGGAGTGGAATTGACAGAACTGACTTTTGATAGACCCAACTCCAAATCCTCACAGCGGTTGTCAAATTGTTTCTCAAGAAGCCAGACCAGGCCCAAGGGCTGGTAACTAAAGTCCTACAAGCCGCAACCGTCGAAAACGATAACCCTGATATTCGAGATCGAGCCTATGTTTACTGGAGACTACTGTCGAGTGATCCTGAGATAACAAAGGCAAGCTTTGCGCGCTCCCTCTGGTGTGTAGTCCTAACCGCATGTAGAATATCGTGCTCTCTGATAAACCACCCATCACAACAACAATTCGATCACTTCCACCACAACTCCTGGAAACACTTCTAACGGAGTTATCAACCTTGGCTTCTGTATATCACAAGCCCCCGGAAGCATTCTTGGGACAAGGTCGGTTCGGCGCAGAAGCAATGCAACGGGCCGCGATTGAAGAACAAGAGCAAGAGGCGAGAGAGAACCCAATCGCAGCAGCAGCTGCTGCTGCCGCAGTTGGCGGCACAACTGCACCGACAACAAACATGGAGAATCTACTCGACATTGACTTCGACGGCTCCGCACCCGCATCAATGCAGAAGCCACCTACACAGGGAGAATCTGGGTTGGAAGGTCTAGCAGGGACGCCGCAACGGGTTAGTTCGCCCGCAAGTAATGTGCCGGCTCAGCCACAATCCAATATGGACGATTTATTGGGTTTGTTTGGTGACGGGGGTGGAGCGGGCACACCAGCGGGCGGTGCACAGATGAGTAATGATGACATAATGAATGGTTTTGCGAGTATGAGTATCCAGAACAACCGGCCTCCACCTGCCACCCAGCAGATGAGTGGCGAGCCAAACAAGAAGAGCAACCAAGATTTGCTAGACTTGTTCTAGAATAGGAAATGGAAAATCGTTGGTCAGGACTTCACAATAACGAAAAGCATGCGCCAAGCGTCAAGGGCAGGCCTTAGACTTTAGGCGATGGATATAAACAAAATGAGTGTGATGTTACTTATAACCCTGTCTCTTGTCACCTCTCTCTGATACGATTGCACACTCGCTGTTTTTGTCAAGTCTATTCTTGTTGAATTTGGTATGCTTATCAGGAAGGTACAAATGTACAAATCCTGAGTAGTATGGAATACCTCTTTTATATAGGGAGGGCATACCACACAAGGTCCAACGGCGAAGTTTCGTGGCGAGACTAAATATCAATCATCACCGCGGTTACTACGCATTCCCATCAGCCGTGGTACCTGCACTTCTGTTTCTGGCCGTGGGGCATCTTAGAACGCTACATGAACGCCAATGGCTACATCAGATGGGCGCAAGCACACACCCGTCACACAAGACTCCTCTTGAAAGAAACGCTCACCCAGCAGTTCTGGGCTTCGCCTTGGCCTGCTTTTTCGCCTTGGCGTCTTCTTTTTGCTTCTTTTTCTTTTCATTCAACTTCTCGTCTGCCTTCCGTTTCAAACTTGCCTTCTCTTCGGCAGTTTTCTCAATCGGCTTGAAGAAGCCCTCTAGCCGACTCTGCTGAGCGGTTTTCATATTCTTCTGCAATTTTGCGGCACCATTTCTTACTCTGTCTTCGCTGAAGTGCTTCTCTTCAACAAGATACTTGACTAAGCCCTCTACATCGGGTGCTTCCCACTTGAAGTCGCATTCGGGGGCATCGGCAGGCCGCACGTCGGGTTCGAGAAAGAGCTGGCGTGCGTCGGCAAAGGGCCAGTCTTCAGGAAGGATGAGCTTCTTTTGGCTGGATTGGATGTGGGCGACTACGCCTTCGAGGTTTTTATGGTCGCGAATCAGTTTGAGGGCAGTGGTGGAGCCGATGCCTTTTATGGGGTCGAGGTAATCGCAGCCGAGGAGGATGCAGAGATCAATGAACTATATATTGTTAATGTGAGGGGTACTGATCAACGTTGGGCCATGCCATGGAAGTGTTTCATACCTGTTCTCGGTCCATAGCGAGCCCTTCAAGTACTTTGTCAAGATGGATCTCCAGGATTGGCTCTTTGCGTTGTTCACTGAATGTGAGATGCCTCAGTAGGATGGGTGTGTTGAATGTGAGTGTGTCCATGTCTTCGCTGGCAGCTGCATACACCTTACCGCCTCTTGCCAATACAGCACACTGTGCTTCCGCCTCGGTTGGTGCAATGATGAAAGGGATACCCATCAACTTCAGCAACCTCTGGCACTCTGCATTGTGCTCTCTTGTGACTCTGACCGTTCGTCGTGAGAACTTTTCCACGTCTTCTGCTGTGCCCGTTTCCTTTGCCTCTTCTGCTGCGGCCTGGGCTTCCGTTTTGCGCTGGAAGCGCTTTGCGAGTTCGCCGGACTTGAGCTTAGGAGGAGCGCCGTCAAATACATAGAGGGGCTTGATACCGTTATCGACCATTCGGAGGGTACGGTAGAAGAGACCCATCAGGTGCGAGGTGGTTTCGCCCGACTCGGACGTGAGCTGTTGGCCGTCAGAGCGGACGGCGATGAGGAAGGAGTAGATGCTCATGGAACTGCAATTGGTTAGTTTCGAGACACAGACAGAAGTCATGTGATTGCCTACGCATCCTGTCCGAGTTAGCAAGTAGGATAAGGCGCTCAGTTCGGATGCGACATACAATGGCCACTTTGCGACCAAACTGGTTCTTGATCTCGCCAGTCTTGACTGCATCTGGCGCATGCTCTTGGATGAGCTGGTATAGGTGCTTGATGCCCATTTTTGTATACTACACGGCCAAATCGTTGTCGTGGGTGGTGTGCGTTGAAAACGGCAGTGGTGGGAGGCTGGAGAAAGTGAGAGAGGCTCACGTCACGTCCTCCTGACGCGTGCAGGGATTCGCGCAATCACGGTCTACGTGAACACTCTTGGCGTCCTCCCCTCATTCAGTATGGGAATGGGCGACTGGTATCCTGGTGCAGCTCTTGTTCAATTCTAAATATCCCGGGACGAGATTGGTTGATTGACATCATAGATGAGGAATGCTTTATCCGCCGCTACACTGCGGATCAGTTCCGAGCCGCGGTTCTTTGACTGTGGGGTTTTCCGAGGCCATCACCGTCCAATAGCTAGCTTCTCTACTTTGGCTCCAAAGACACAGCATACGGTCAAATTTGGAGTCTCTTGTCACTCTCTTCGCTTCAACCTTTCGGATTTAGGATGCTTCGTCCCCTATGTAGACATGCCGCAAGGCAAGTGAACATCACCGCTCGTTCCCTAGCCATTGGGAAGCGCTACCTACACGCACCTGTGACTTTCGACTGGACTGATCCGCTCAATGCAAAGTCTCTGTTTACAGACGAAGAGATTGCAATTTCAGAAACAGCTGAATCATACTGCCAGGAGCGTATGCTTCCCAAAGTACTTGGTACGCTTGCACTTGATTTCTTTTGGAGTTGACTACTGACCTCTTATACTAGAGGCCTATCGTAATGAGGGCTTTGATAGAAAGATTATTGAAGAGATGGGTGAATTGGGATTGCTAGGTGCAACAATTCAAGGGTACGAGTGCGCTGGTGTCAGCAGTGTAGCAGCAGGCTTGATCACGCGAGCAGTTGAAAGAGTAGACTCAGGCTATCGGTCTGGCTACTCTGTGCAAAGCTCTCTGGCAATGGGAGGTATTGAGGAGTTTGGAGGCAAGGAACTCAAGGAACGGTTGTTGCCGAAAATGGCCAAAGGCCGACTATTGGGTTGTTTTGGTCTCACCGAACCCAATCATGGATCTGATCCAGGCTCGATGGAGACAATAGCAAAGCCACATCCGTCGAAGAAAGGTTATTACTCACTCTCTGGCTCGAAGACGTGGATCACCAACTCACCTATCTCGGATGTTCTTTTAATATGGGCAAAGTTGGATGGAAAGATCCGTGGCTTTGTTATTGAGCGTGACCAATGTCCCCCAGGAACGTTAGAAACGCCGGCAATCAAGAACAAGAACGGCCTCAGGGCATCTCTTACTGGCATGGTACAGCTGGATAATTGTCCTGTGCCCGAAGCCAACTTGTTCCCCGATGTGCAAGGTCTGAGGGGGCCATTTAGCTGCTTGAATTCGGCACGGTACGGTATTGCGTGGGGTACTATGGGCGCGTTGGAGGACTGTATAGCACGAACGCGAGAGTATGCGTTGAACAGGAAACAATTCAAGGGCAACCCGATTGCCAAGTACCAGCTTGTGCAGAAAAAGCTAGCCGACGCAACGACTGATGCCGCCTATGGTATTCTTGCCGCTTGTCAGGTTGGGAGATTGAAGGATGAAGGCAAGGCTGCTCCTGAGATGATCTCCATGATCAAGAGGCAGAACTGCGACCGAGCTTTGGTCAACGCACGAACGTAGGGGATGTGAAATTTAGTTTGTGGGCACTGCTGACGAAGTACAGGCTGCAGGAAGTGTTTGGTGGCAATGCCGTCTCTGATGAATACGGAATTGGAAGGCATGTCGCGAATCTGTTTGTGACGCAGACATACGAAGGCCAAAGCGACATTCACTGTGAGTTTGGAGATAGCACGTAGCTTTATGGCAACTAACGCATACAAGCTTTGATACTGGGGCGAGCAATTACTGGCATTCAGGGATTCTGTTGATTGCCGAGATGGAGGAGGTAAGTGGCTTGGATGACTGGATGACTGGTGGTTGCATGGCGCAGGGTAGTTTCTGCGCGGTTCCACCAGTTGCCACTTGCTAAGCGCTGGTAGTGTAAAGAAACGAGGACAGCAATTCAATACGTGATTCAATACACAATTGACCTTCTTTCCCTGCCACGCCGACGGGTTCTCCTGCCCTCTTCACCTTGGGCTCCCTGTATTCACATATTTTATATATTCACACTATTGCACAGTTAGATATTTGCGTATTCACGTAGTTGGCTTGGGAGTAGGTCGTGCCAGCTTGCGCTTGCTGGGTGGCGGACGGGCTTTCCGCTGATACCTACGCCGCCGCACTTGCTTTCCTCAGGATCCAACGCTAACGCTGGCTACCAACAGGGCATCCCACTTACTCTCCCACCTCAACTCTTTACCACCACGCACCCCCGGCTTGCCCACCCTTCGCTCGAGCGCTGCACACACGCACCACATCACACCTACACCACACACTACCACAGACACACACCGCCATGGCTCTTAAGCGCATCAACAAAGAACTTACTGACCTCGGCCGGTACGTTGTCCCTCGTCGTTGATGGTGAAGCCTGCCCGCCTGCTCGCATGCATGCTAGTCTGCAGCTGCGGGGCGCGCTGGCGTGCACGCGACAAAAAGGCGTTGCAACACCACGGCCATGAGCATTCTCGGCTGACCTCGCACTTGCAGTGACCCTCCTTCTTCATGCTCAGCAGGCCCCATCGGCGATGATCTGGTACGTCACTTCTCTGCGCAAACCCCCCCTCCCCCTAGGCGGCTGAGGCCGTCTTGCCTGCGACCGCAGCGAGCAGTCTTGGAAACAAGCATACTGACAGTGTAACAGTTTCACTGGCAAGCAACTATCATGGGCCCTGTACGTGCAGAAATTTGACATGTGGGCCGCAAATCACACACTGACAACGGCAACCAGAGCGACTCACCATACTCAGGCGGCGTTTTCTTCCTAGCCATCCACTTCCCCACCGATTATCCTTTCAAACCCCCGAAAGTCAACTTCACCACCCGCATCTACCACCCTAATATCAACTCCAATGGCAGCATCTGTCTGGACATTCTACGAGACCAGTGGAGCCCTGCTCTGACCATCTCAAAAGGTACGCAACCCACCACCTGCTCTGCTGCACAATGTTGGCTGACGATAGACTAGTGCTGCTGAGCATTTGCTCCATGCTGACAGACCCTAATCCTGACGACCCGCTCGTCCCAGAGATTGCCCATGTCTACAAAACTGATCGATCTCGATATGAATCGACGGCGCGCGAGTGGACTCGGAAGTACGCCATCTGACGTGATCGCCATGTAGATTGAGAGGACATACTTTCTTTACGGTTTACGACTGCATCTAACTAGTGGACGGACAATGGGGCGAATAACCAGAACTGCCTTTTTGAGGCATGACAGAATGATGGAAACAAAGACGATCTGGCATGCATGCTGAAAGGGATTCATAGGGCTTGCCATTATCATCCGTAGCAAGACGAGCCCTTTCCTTACCTTGTTGCACGTTTAAATGCTCTGGTGCATGCTTGTGAAGTTCGCGCTTGACCGGGTCTCTACTCACTTTTCTACACGTGCCTTCAATTCGTCAACCTAATACAAGCTAACACTAGACTCTCCCATCTTTACAGTTTTCAATGTACAGCTTTCTTGACTAATCCCTCCACTCTCTAAGCAGCTGTGGGCGCCCCTTCCAGGTCTCCTTCGCTCACCTTGCCCGGTTCTGTGACTTCTTTCTCCCTAATCATCTTGGCCTTGGCCGCGAGATCTACCTTTGATTTCTGCAATAATGTATGTCCGTAGTAACGTACCCTATCACGTCTCTCCTTGTATAGCATGTATGAGCTGCCAACCAGTGGGCTAATGAGCGATGCTCGCCTGTTGCTCGCTAAGTCATGTTCCAGGTCAGAATGAAGTTTTAAGAAGGTGGCTTGGATGTGTTTGATGGCCATAGTTTTGCGGCCCAGGTCGTTGGTTTCATCGGCAGGGTCGCGGAGAGAAAGCATGTACGGAGGAAGGGGTGAGATTTCATTATTCTCAATCGTTTGTCAGTAAAATGTGAGGAAGCTGTGTAAAGTGTGCGCTTACCTTGAGCTTTTCTTTGACTGTGTCAGTCATGATAGGATGTTCACTCTTGCTGAAAAAGAGGACTGGTTCGATGGATATGCCCTGGTCCTTTGTGTCGAAACTATGGTAAAATTGAAGAAAGTTCATCAGACCCCCTGCAGCATCGTTTCGCGGGTGCGGATTATGTCGGAGACTGGCTACAATCATCATAAATAATGGGTAAGAACCAACGCCACCCCGGAACACATCGGTCAGACCTCGGATGTCTAACATGGTCTTGATTAAAGCATACAACTGGGGTAGATAGGGATATTGCTCCATGTAGCCTGCCATGATGCTCCGAGAGAGAGATGTATCATTTGCCAACACAATCTGGACATCTAGTCCTGAGCGACGATCTTGAAGTGAAATGAGGGGATACCGCGCATTCCGGAGTCGGGGAAGCAGATAAGAGTTGTTTCTGGAAAGATGCTTATGATATAGTTGACGTAGGGTCTTCAATGCTTGCAAGCGTTGTCGATGAGTTGGTGGCGGTAGTTTAGCAAGCGCAGGGTCTAGTTCTTCTTGTTGTGAGTCCAATAATCGAAAATCAATATCGGAGGTAGCAAGACCAAGGCCAGTGCGTTCCGAACCAAATACCTGGAGATTGTATCCGGGGAGACATTTGCAGACATGGTCTCCCACTTGCTGGATCAAATGTCTTCGCGCAATTGTCTCATAGTAGCCAGGCTTGGAGAAATGGAAGAAGTTCGCAATCTCGCGTGCCAACCTATCCATTCCTGGCATAGTTCTATCTTCCTGGGGAAGGCACCATGGCAAGCTGCTTTCCTTGGTAGACGTAGAGTTTGCCATGGGTTGCACCACGACGCCTTCGTAATCTGTCTGAGCCTTGGCCGCCTTTCTCGCTTCCGCCAGCAGTGCGTCCAAGGCTTTCGGGTCATCTTTGCGCCCATGTTGTGGTTTCCTCAGGTTCTTGCTGGGGTGCTGGGTGCCTTGGTTGACGTGTACTCTGGCGGTTTTCAACTTCGCTGCTTGGCTTGGTTCTTCCCTGGCAGCATTGGCATCACTAGCATCATGGGGCGGGACCTGGGCTGCGATGGTGGACAGGCGCTGCTGGTGGTGTTGGAGAGAGGACGGATACGGCCCAACAAAGTACTGCCACAGGACAGTGGACGGCGAGAAGCGGTTATGCGCGCGACACGTGAGCCGAGGGTGGAGGGGCTTCATGGGAGGCCTGCGATGCGGATGGTGGGGAGTGTGCCAACGCGCAATGCTGCGAAGTTCTTCTCAGAAGGTTGCCAAGCCCCAGCAAGGTGAACTAGGCCAGCTTGGGCGGCAAGCACACTCCCGCGGACTTTCTGCGCGCTTCATTGTCCGCACTGCCATAGTATAGAGACTGTCTCCTCATGTCATGTCCGGTGCTGCCATGTGGTATGTCGTGCTGTGCTAGCAGCCAGACATGTCTATCCTGCCATGTCTTCGTTCTCCGCAAGCCATACCAGACACAGCTGCTAGTAAGCTCCAGACAAGGCCAATGACATCATCTTGACCTTGCACCCAACAGCCTGCACGCACACATGCAAATAATGTGTCTGTAGCACTGGTCGCGACGCCTGCTGGCTGTGTGCCCTGCATGTTGATGCTTGCCGACGTCAGAAGCTTAAGGTGGCACGACGGCGGAATGCGAACGACAACCCACCAAACCTTTACCTTTCCTTTCCCCCAACCCTCCATTCAACTTCACATTGCGCGCCCCGTGCCTTTAATTCCTCGTTTGTCTCCAGCTGCCGTACTGTCGCCTGCTCGCTAGCAACCCACGGCCCACCCACCCTCGTTTCCACGGCTGTGCCTGCGCTTTCCACTTTGTAGCTGTTCACTCAACTCGTAGTACGTCTCCATATCACATCACCCCGCCGTGCCCACCCTCTTGCCCCCTACCCTCTAACCCCCCACCTAGCCTTGCACCGGCTCTACGCAATGCCCTCAGACCCTTTCGAGCCCTCGGAGAGTGAACATCCTGCCCTCCATCCCTCCATCACCAATGTCCCCGTCACGCCCGGCGTTCACTTGACCGGCAAGTCGGCCTACATCGACCCCAGTGCAGCTGAATCCAATGCCGAGCTACCCTTCAACCCAGAAGAGGCCAGCCCAGGCCCCTCATGGAGCGCAAATTCCTACTTTGCAGACAAGCAGGCTATGGACAAGGCGCATGCTGCGCCCCAAGCAGCGGCAGACGCTCCATCTACAAGTGAAAAAATCGATCATTCGAGCAAGGCGCCAGAGCCCACGCCCAAGCACGATCTAGCAGATACGGATCCCCGAGCAGCATACCCAGGACTCAACCTCAGCGGCCGCATAATCAGTGCAACCTTCGCTATACCATACGACCTCAAATATTCAGAGGGCAATGATTGGGAGCTCAATCCTCGGCGAGGCACATCGGCCCTGTTTGACTCCTTCTCATATCTGGCCTCGTCTTCGTCGCCATGGAACCACACGCTCGTGGGCTGGACTGGTGAGGTTTCGCCTACAAAGTCTGATGGTTTGGCTGCACAACCGCCCGTGAGCAAGGCTGCCGCCCCAATTCCTGTAGATCCAAAACAGCCAGTCGCAGTACCTCAGCAACCACTTAGCCTACACATTGGCTATGAAGACCGAGAAAGACTGGAACAGCAACTTGAACGCGACCATGGAGGCAAGATCGTCCCCGTGTGGCTAGTCGACGAAATAGACGATAGTAAAGACGAATACATTGTCAAAGACCAGAGCCGCTGGCGCACCTTTGCGGAGCACGAGCTATACACTCTCTTTCATTACAAGCAGAATGAGCCCGCAGATGGTCGTGCCGCACGAAAATCCTGGGCGGACTACTATCGTATGAACAAGCTCTTCGCCGACAAGATATTAGACATCTACAAGCCCGGTGATATAGTCCTAGTCCATGACTTCTATCTCCTCCTCTTACCGAGCCTGCTCCGTCAGCGGTTGCCTAACATATATATCGGTTTCTTTCTTCATGTCCCATTTCCCAGCAGTGAGTTTTACAGATGTCTGAGCAGGCGCAAGGATATTCTGGAGGGCGTTCTGGGTGCCAACATGATAGGTTTCCAGTCCTACAGTTACTCACGGCACTTCTCGTCATGCTGCACGCGGATCCTAGGCTTCGAGTCCTCTTCGGCCGGTGTCGATGCATATGGAGCACATGTAGCAGTCGATGTATTCCCTATTGGCATCAATGCTGCTTCAACCCAGCGACAGGCTTTTGGAGATCCAGAGATTGACGAGCGAATCAAGAGCATCCGTGAACTGTATGCAGGTAAAAAGATTATTGTTGGTCGTGATAGGCTTGATGCGGTGCGTGGCGTGGTCCAGAAACTCCAGGCATTCGAGACATTCCTCGAGAGGTATCCGGAGTGGCAAGGGAAAGTCGTTTTGATCCAGGTCACCAGCCCGAGTGGTGTTCACACAGACAGGAGTGATGGTGCGCGAGAGAAGATCGTCAACAATATCTCTGATCTCTCAGCCAAGATCAATGGCATGTATGGCTCCCTCGACTTTACACCAGTCCGTCATTTCCCACAATACCTTTCACGAGAGGAGTACTTTGCTCTTCTCCGATTAGCAGATATCGGGCTTATTACGAGTGTACGTGATGGCATGAACACGACTAGTATGGAGTATGTCATCTGTCAAAAGGATAATCACGGACCACTCATCCTCTCCGAGTTCTCGGGCACGGCTGGGTCACTTAGTGACGCGCATCAAATCAATCCATGGGACCTAGGAGGTGTCGCTGATGCTATCAACGAAGCTCTTAAGCTCACGGATGAGCAGCGAAAGGAGCAACACACGAAACTCTACACTCGTGTCGTTGCCAACAACGTGCAGACGTGGACAAACAATTACCTAAAGAGGCTCATGACTAACTTGTCATCATTTGATCAGTCCTTTGCTACGCCCGCTCTAGATCGGGCCAAGCTGCTCTCCCAATACCGACAAGCGAAAAAGCGGCTATTCATGTTCGACTATGATGGTACCCTGACACCTATTGTGACAGATCCACAGGCAGCCATCCCTTCTGACCGAGTGATACGTACACTAAAGACATTGGCAGCAGATCCGAATAACTCGGTTTGGATCATTAGTGGTAGAGACCAAGCTTTCTTGGATGAATGGATGGGCCACATCTCCGAACTTGGACTGAGTGCTGAACATGGCAGCTTCATACGGGATCCACGTAGCGACGATTGGGTGAGTCTGATTGAGAAGGCCGATATGAGCTGGCAAAGTGAGGTCAAGGAAATCTTCAATCACTATACCGAGAGGACGCAAGGTAAGGCCATGGCTCCCCCATATTGCTTGTATTAACGTTTTATAGGTTCTTTCGTTGAAGAGAAGAAGATTGCTGTAACATGGCATTACCGAAGAGCTGATCCAGAGTATGGCGCGTTCCAGGCCCGCGAGTGCCAAAAGCACCTTGAGAGAACCGTCGGGAAGAAGCACGATGTGGAAGTCATGACCGGCAAAGCCAATCTCGAGGTTCGCCCTCGCTTTGTGAACAAGGGCGAAATTGCCAAGAAGCTTGTTCTGGAGTATGGTGACAAGCCTGGAGATGCACCTGAGTTTGTCCTCTGCTTGGGTGATGACTTTACAGACGAAGGTGACTGATTCAATCATTTGCCTTTTCGAGTTAATGCTAATGGGCGCAGATATGTTCCGTTCATTACGCCAATCGAATTTGCCACCAGACTATGTTTTCTCAGTCACTGTGGGAGCCAGTTCGAAACAGACATTGGCAAATTGGCATCTTGTGGAGCCTGCTGATGTCATATCGTGCATCTCGCTGCTCAACGGCTCGGCTGATGCTGGTAATGTTGGAGCTGTTGCGGTGGTTGAGGGGTCTGTTCCAGATTCACGTATATGAGAGATGTTTGCGCACTAGGAAATACGGCAGTCCCAAACATTCACTTGCACTTAGCTAGATAATGGAGTAGCCGCGATTATGGGTGACAAATAGGCTCACGTATGGCTTGAGACGATGAGGTGAGGTTGTCTATGCCACTGCAACCTTATATGGATCCCAAGTAGTCTATACATAGCTGACAGCATAGTCTGAGACTAAATGTAATGCATCCTCACTCGGCACGAACGCGATTGCTGTTCGGCTAGGTGAGCCTTTCACTTGGTAAAAACCGACTTTGATCGCTTCTCGAAGATAAAAGTAAAGACAAAATTAAATAATCTAGAATACAAGTACTAGTAAAAATAGTACGCAGCAAAATCTATGAGTCCTATCCTTCTGCAGCCATCACAGTACAAAACCCACCAAACAACCTGTACCTTTCCAGTGTCCCAGGCATCCAAGCCGTCCAGATTGTTGGCGACAGCATATCCAACTAGGTGCAATGCGCAAAATCGTTGTTGTTGGGATTAAAGTGATAAATGCAACCCAGGTAGCCGTAGTTGTTGTCCATGACGACGCGATACTCTCGTCCCGAACCACTAAACCAAGCCGGGTTCATAAGCGGCTGAATCCACTTCTGGCTCCTCTCATTGGGGAACATTTGCACGCCTTGGCCCATGCCACCAAAGGGGTGAGGGAACACACGCTGGTCGTTGGGGTTGGTGGGGAAGAGGCGGCGCACCGTGTGGGAATTGGCAATTGCTCCGGTGATATCAGAGCTCTGCGGGAGTAGAATTGAATTAGTTTGGGATTCGTAAAGATAGAAAGATATAGGGTGGAGATGGTCAAACTTACGAGGAATGTCTTGCCGCCGCAGTTCACGGTCGCGGGGATTGGGACTGCGCGGGATTCGAGCTGGGGGGCTTCAATGTCTGGGGTGGGGACCTCTGCGGTTGGGAGGGCAAAAGAGGTGGCGAGGAAGCCGAAAAGGGCAGTGGTGTAGTGGTTGAAGAGCATTTTTAGTGGTTAGATTGGGATTTAGGGAGGAAGCTGGAGTTGTCTGTGTTGATGTGATACTGAGTGAATATGCTGGATGGAGTTTATCGATGGTATGTTCTGTAGCCTCTTATAAATTTTTATTGCCTTCATCTTTGATACAGTTTTCTTTGTGCTATGCAACAGCGTACTGTTGTTGTGCAAATTCTTACTGTACCCAGGCATCAGATTGCTACCTGGGTACCTATGCATGGACTTTGGTGGAATTGTGGGGTGGGCAAGGCCATCTATTCTCGAAACCATGGTTTAGAAATCCGGAGCTAGTAAGTGAATAAAGCACTGGATCACCGAGTGCAGGTGTTGTGTTCTTGTCTGAAACGGGTAGGCACGGAAATTTGACAGAGACGCATAGCCCTGCTGCTACATCGTGCAGAGGGGTGTCTACGCTTGAGTGTGGAGACTATTTCAGCACGATCTAAATGGGGGGATAGTGCAGAGATTCAAATATATCCTTGAATAGTTTCACATGCAACAACCCTGAAGGTGGGTTCACCCACTCTTCTACTGCGCGTACTGAGAGAGAGTGTGAGAGTATACTTTGATACTTTAGATTCGTGTCGGGGCTGCTCCTGCCTATACCATGACATGGTTCTGCAAGTGTGAGCATCTGGACACTGTAATTATCTCAGCACAAAACGCAGGGTGTACTCTATTGCACACGATATCGTGACTACTGAAATTATATTTTTACTTCGAAATCTATTCGGACACGATCAATCCCCGCCCCGCGTGGTAGGTTCCCATTGGCCGTCGACTGCGCACGGTCCCCTAGGCCTGCGGTCTGACTTTCTGAGATGATACATCATGAACCTAATACGGCTATCAGAGTAAGCAATAACTTAAAGGACCAACAGCAAGCACAGCAGTTGTTTCAAGGCCTCAAGGCTGTGGACTCCTAATATAAAACATCCATCTCTTGTCGCTACCTCGACTACCGACTCATCACCCACGAACTCTTTCTACGCAATACACAAACTCACAAGGTCCCCCTTATTTCATCCTACCCAGCACGCAGCATTTAACAGTTATATCTACCACTATGGCCGACGCGTACATTGAACATGAAGAGGATGGATCACAAGAGCTTCCTATTGTGGACTCATTGGTTGATAGCCAAGACGCGACACCAGAAGACGCAGTCGAACAAATCACCAAGCTCACATTAGCCAAAACAACCGGCAGTCGACTCGAAAACCATTGCTGGTTTACAGCTCTCAGTGTGTTATCTGCTGCTCGTCGTACCGTTCCCGAGAAGCAGTCAAGGCTTGTTGCTTTTGTCCTTCAACTACGTAGCAAGACAGTTACAGATCCCTCAACAGGCGCGCCCTTGAAGAATGGAAATGCCGAGGTCTGGAAGCAGTTGCCTGGCTTCGGGATGACATTTTCTGATTTCATATTCAGTTTTCCCAGTATGTACCACGTACATGACGCGTCTATTTCCCTGCCAAATGACTGACACGCGCAGCCCATCAGCCCGAACCAGAAGATCAAATCATCTGCTGGGAGAATTTAATCGCGTTCGTGGCTCAAGTCGATGCCGGCAGCGAGAATCCGGACATAGATTGGTCTCACGGCAGCTGGACACTTAATTTTCTAGGGGTTGCGTTTGACGACGCAGACCATTGGGCGAAGGGGTTAGCGGTACGTCTGGTGTGTCTCTGGTACGTTTACGATGCGCAGAAGATGTGGAAGAATGTGGGGGACGGGGCCGATGGATTCACGATGGACAATTGGCAGCGGTGGAAGCGCGGGCTGGAAGAGGCAGCAGTGAAGACGCAGGACCAAGGCTCCAAAGAGTTGATTGGTAGGGCGCTGGCAGAGATTGAGCGGGCTGAGAAAGAATAGGCAAGCTTTGCTGAATGGCAGTCAAGAGGACTCCGGCTTGTGGGTGTCACGTGACACTATGTACGACAGCGGCACCGGCCGTCTAGTCGAAGTGTAGCCGAAGCCTAGTCCAAATGGTAGTGGCAGACGGTAGACAAGAAAGGGAGTGCGAAGGCAAGTGGCCCCAGTGGTTGGACACGGGTGACACAATACGGGTGACACAATAGATGCATGCGCCACGTGCTGGCCGGCTGACTCGCGCGCTCGGCAAATGTTGATGGCTGCTTGGTCGACACCGAGGCCAAACACGCAAACAAGTGGGCGATGGACTGCCCAAGGGCGACCCGCGCAGCGCATGGCGACAGATAACAGGCAATGCAAACCACCCAACCCACCGCCACTGCCCTACCTGCTCTACCCCCCAGCGATTCATGGGCCCGGCTCGCCCCCTCGTTTCGCACTGGTGTGGTGTTGACTAGCCTCGTTCTAGCCCTGCACCCGGAAGTCATGGTCTGCCTCAACAACGACCCGAGGGAACGATTGTGCGACCCTGCAGCTACCGAGTTTGTCGTTTGTCGCCTGTCGCTTCTCGTCTCTGCCCTACCTGTCCTGCCCTACCTGTCCTACCCTTTCGCCCGCTTCCGCCTTCTCGTCCTGTCGCCCTGGGTCCGCTCGCTCTGCCTCTCGCCCTTCTTTGCGCAACCCCTCGTTTCAACTGCCCCAACTGCCGGCCTGGTGTGGGGACATCCGACACTTTTGGCGTTGCGGCTCTGCCAGGCATTGCGCACTCGTCCAACATAGATAGCCACGACATCTCTTGGACGTCTCAACCACACACCTCCTCCTTCCAACACAATGGGCATCTTCGAGAAACTCCAGGCTCGTATGTCTCGCCTCGCTGATACACCACCATGAAACATGACATGACTGACTGGAGCCCCAACACAGGCCTCGAGCTCTACCGCCTCGAGCAGCGCTACACACGCCGCGAGAAACGCACAACCTTCATCAGCGACGCGCGGTACGTCGACGGCGAATACGTCTATGCCTCGTCACCCAGCTCTGCAAACTCGTCCACCGCCAGCAGCAGACGATTCAGCAAAATGCCGGCCATGGGCGTCAGGGAGCTCAGACGTGCCGGCAGCGGCCGCTCATAGGCCAAACACCCACAATCGTCTTGCCATGCGCTTGACCGCAACGAACAGCGACTAAGTGAGATCACCCGCAAGAAACGCGTGTCGGCCAGGTGAGCGCTACTGCTGTGCCGCAGTCCGCCGTCATGTCGCACCGCATATGGCCAAGCCCACTATGTCGTGCCGTGCAAACTCACTGCTACCCATATTATGACCGCTATATGTAATAGCCATATTCGCCATATACTCGCGCCACCGAAGCACAGGTCGCGATTTTCAGAATATTCTTCCATCCATCAATCTTCATCATGTCGAAACGCAACGGTCTCTATGACAATCAATATTTTCCTTAATTTGTTCGCCTTGTATATCAGCATCAAGCATACGCTTTTTATACCTTGCACAATGCACATCATAGCATAGTATCACAGAGGGATACCTGTCTATGCATTGCGTGCTCTAGTAAACAAAAGACGAATGGCAATCAGCCGTCGCATAAGAACCAAATCAACGATTAGAACCCTATCTTCTTCCGCAAATGCTCTTTCTCCAATTGTATACATGACCCACCGCGCAAAATGGCACACAGCCATCAAGCATGACATGAGATGCACACACCACCTGCGCCCCCCAGAAGAACCCGAATGATAGGTTTTTCGTCTATCAACGCACATTGCTCACTGTGCAGTAATGCTGTTACCATGCAGAGTGAGACGCAACACAATCGAGGATTGGTATCATCTTCACTACAACTCAACCGGGCCTAGGATTCTCTTCGAAATATAATACTGATTCATTGCAACCTGACTTGCCTATCTTCAACATGTTGATCCAATATGGCTGGGGGTATCTTTCTAATCTATAGGTATGCGTCGTCGCCCGTCCATGAGAGATCCCTTCTAAAGGAACTATGAGTTATTGAAAATGATGGAAAAAATGGGAAAAAAATAATAATTTAACACCTTTAGTTGCGCCTGCTGAATAATATTGATGCTTGGTTCCTTTGTAATAGAAATCTCGGTGGGGTATACCGTCTATGCAATGCGGGATGCTATGGCCGAGAATACTTGTCGGCTACGGCGTGTCGTAGTCATTGAGAATCTCCTCTGGATCTTCGGGTGGGAGCATGTCGATGGTATCGGTTGTTCGAGGGCCGGTGTAAGATTTGCGCGCGCCTGCATACCACCACAATGTGCTAAATAGACCGATGAAGGCCGCGACGCAGATGGCGTAGTTCATGTTGTCCGCCCTGACAGGCTTCATAGTCGGGAAGAAGAGCACGACGCTGATGAAAACAACCCAGGTGACAGCGATAGCGTTGACTGGCTTGCTCCATCTGCCCATCGTGTAAGGACCAGGGTGGAACTGGACCTTTCCTTCGTACCATCGATGGGCGATAATAACGGCGATGTAGCTAATATCCAGGGCTGGAGCGGTAATGTTGAAAATGGCCGTTATGGTTAGCGTGCTGCCCATACCGATCAAGTCAAGGCATGAGCAGAAGGCGACGACAAGCCAGACTGCATTGACCGGTGTGTGTGTGAAGCGATTGACCTTGCTCCAGAATCTGTCTTGTGTCAGCTGTAGCCATAAAATCTATTCCAAAGCAACAACCTACCCCGAACATGGAAACGCGGCGTCGCGCGAAAACGCCCAAGCCATTCGTGCATTGGCAAGCATTGCAGAACAACCGGTGAAGAATTGTACGAGCATAACGAAGAACCACATGATCGTACCACCTGTCCGACCGCCAGCATTGAAAAAGATTTGTGCAACGGGCAGGCCAGTTGGCGTTTGCATGATCGCATCGTAGTCTGACATGCAGAAGCAGAATGTAACCGTTAGCATCCAGCCCACGACGCCCGAGACCAAGATTGCTGCACGGATTGCCACAGGGCCACGAATCGCAGCGTCGTGTGTTTCTTCTGACATGCTGTGGGACGCCGGTTAGATTGGCTGACATGCAGGGCCTCAGGGCTAACTTACTGTGTTGTACCATCGTAGTCAGTCATCGTCCATGCTACCGATAGGAATCTGCTTATGTTAGAACATGACATCTTACACCGATGGGCGGGAATTGTGGGGTAGGTAGACCGACCCAAGAAGGAAAGAGAAACCCCTGCTCCCCCACCCAGACCCGTCCATGACCGTGGTAAATACCCATCGAGGGCTCTGCTTGTTTGGTGTGAGAATGAGAAGGGCGATACAAATGCAGACAGATGCAATAACTGCACTTGTTAGTCAAGAATTACATGGCGCCTGGCGCGACCTACTATTGATAGGCGCAAACCACAGAATGATGCGGTGAAGCCAGTTTGTAGGAAAAGAGCATATTGTTCCAAACAGGCAGAGTACGAAGATCGCGAGGAGAACCGTCTGGTAGGCTTGTCTGTGTCTCGAGTTAGACTCTGTTGCTGGGTGGCAAGCAAAATTCTTACGGAGCAAATGTAGCCACGTCGCCATCCATGCTATGCATAACCACTGTAGCCAGAACCATCTGCGATATGGTGTATGCCAGACTCGCCACTCCTGCTGCTTGTCCAAGAAAGTTACACC
The DNA here is from genome assembly GCA_028458525.1 of Ophiosphaerella herpotricha. Classification (NCBI taxonomy): domain Eukaryota; kingdom Fungi; phylum Ascomycota; class Dothideomycetes; order Pleosporales; family Phaeosphaeriaceae; genus Ophiosphaerella; species Ophiosphaerella herpotricha. The sequence goes on from JALNQK010000056.1 coordinate 43,071, forward strand.
ATCCAATAATCCAGGCCCATGCCGCAACATGTTCAGGTGGTACAACGTGTTTTGTCACGTAGTACATTCCTCCAGCAGTTGGATATGCAGACACTAGTTCGGCCACTTCATATTTGATCCGTGGTTAGTATGTAGTGTGAGTAGAGTCGAGACCATTCGCAACGTACCTGAGCTTGCTATGCAGTACGCCATGATGCTGCCAATAAACCATGCCCAGACTGCAGTTGCTGGCCCACCGGATGCCATAGGCGCTCCAAAGGTTGCTGGTACTGAGCCTAATACGCCGAGAATTGATATGGCATATGAAACAGTAGACCAACGGGAAAAGTGACGACGTAGCACCTGCCAAATGAGTTAGTAAAAGCTCCGTTGCTCATCTTAAAGTCCTTACCGGAGTATATCCAATGCGTACAAGCAGACGGTCATCATCATCCGCAATGGTAGCCATAATTGATCGATTGTGATGAGCGTGGCCTGCCTCGGCCGCTTTTGATTGGTTTGAGCTGGTTGGCTGGAGTGATTTGCCGTCTGCAGACGCTGTGCCCAGCTTTGGGTTGTTGGAGTCTGCATTGATGCCCATGGTCAATGATCATGCGCAATACATCAGAAAAGGAGGAGGCTGGCGAGCGACGTAGATTTCCAGACGAAACGTAGAAGGACAGTAGAAGGAGAAATGGACGTTAGTGGGGCCCAAGCGGAGACAGACTAGTAAAGGGATTGACGGTAATGGCGTCGGATCAGGCCCAGGGACCAGGGAATAACTAGTGAGACAGAGAGGATATGACGGAAGAAGTAGGCAGAAGGGGAAGAGGGGCAGGTGAAGGTTATATGATGCCTTACCCAGGACAGCCCTGCCCTTTGTACAACTAGGCCTACGCCAGTCCAGCGATATCAGGAAACGAATTACATTCTTACCGTCTCCTCGTCAGAGCGATTGCCTGGCCATAGTGACACGTGCGAGGCGTGGTGCTGGAGGGTGAAGGTGGGAAACGACAAGCGAAAAGGGTGGAATAGTAGCGCACGCACCAAAGGCAAATAATGATCAAGTCAAGTCTGATAATACTAGGATTGGCATGGTAAAAGGTGGATATAGCGTGGTGAAGGTGGTACTGTCATTTGCGCATCCAACGTGGTGGCTATGGTTACCTGGGAAAGATGCCGCGATGGCGTTCCCGGTCTGGCGGGCCCTTGCCCTTGGCCTGCATCATCCTGGATAGTCAGCCATGGCCCTATTCAGCCCTGGAGCGAACCGCATACACATTGGCGTTCGCGATTGTGTACAGACACGTTGCGAAACCTGGTCCATATGTCATGGTATATAATTACCGGCCATCCTTCTTGAACGCAGTTGCTTACTGCGTTGGTTGCCTACCACAAGCAGTCCAGTCGCTATGCGCGCTTCTTATCACCCCGTCACTGGACATCAAGGGAATACTATCTAATTATTACCTTTGCCAGGGCTGAGGGCACTTCCCGTGCTTTGAACGGCCCTTTCCCACGCTATGACGCGCGCAGATGGAGACAACGGCATTTCTGGCTGCAAATCTTCTCTCCGGCCATGCGACTCATGTCAGTCTGGCATGTTCGTCCACGAGCAGTGAGCTTCATCCCCCCCATTGGCCCTCGTACACCATCTTCATCGAAGTAGTCTCGGGATGAACGGCGTCCTGTCCATGTACTCTTTGCGCTTCGGCCTTATCGTAGCCTCCCCCGCGCAGTCTAATATTTCCAGATACAACACCACGTGCATACGGCATAATACACGTGCGCCATGTCCGATAGCTTGGTCAGCCAATGCCTACTCAACACGAGCTTTGCTATCCGCGTGAAGGTCACTACCCAAGCTTTTGCTTCTCGGCCACCATCCTACCCGAAGTCACCCCACGCCTAAACCTAAGTACGTCTTTGAATATTCATTTAACCATATCAACTTCCGTGATTCAATGCGGTAGGGGATGCTCCGCGCCCTTAGGCCAAGCCATATATGTATGCAGCCGCTCAGATGACCGACCATCTTCCAATCCAGCACATTCAAGGTAGACTCGTAGGCGGGAAGCGCTGGCACCCCTCCCTTTTGGTCGTACCACTCATGTACTTGTTAACGGGCTGTCAAAGAGCGGTGGCGGAACGGCTATTTTGTCGAGTAATTCCGCCCAACACGAGGTCCGGTACATGGCCACTAAGCCTCCTGCGCCGTTGAAAAAGTCCGATATAACCGGACAAAGTTCGCACGCTATCGTGGAATGACACAACACTATATCTTGTTGCGAATCGCTACCAACAGTATAACATGCTCGTAGTCAAAGTATGCATCATCATCATCATCATCATCATCATGTGTTGCATCGCTCCTCGCGACACTATGAAAGGGGTGGTAGTGAGCCAAAGCTTCATCAAACTAGTTCCGGCCTCTTCAAGCGGGCAAGACTGAGCCACTGGCCAAACCACGTCAACGTCTCGCTTATGTGCGTTGGCATATCCTCGGCTTAGGTGGGCGTCATCGATGAATCTCTTACCTATTTGCATACTGATGTTCAAGGGTGGGAGACTGGGAGACTGATGTTCCAGCTGACACACTCGAGCGCCTCTCGGTAAACATTCCAGAAACAACAGAATCGCATCAATGGGCATCATCGCGTCACTAGCCGCTTGTTACACACCAACCCTTCGCCTTACCCTTGCTCACAACTACGGATAGTGCTTTCGCTTGCAATGATGTGAAAAAATTGGATCAAATCCAAGTCTGTGGAGGATCCAGATCGCCGCTAGGTTCCGGTCAATGCTGCTTCAAGATGACTCGTGTGCAGGCACGGCCTGAACAGGACAATTCGTCCTAATTGCAGTTCCCAGAAGCTAGAAGTTTTTCACAATTACTGAGTCAAGTACCAGTACCGAAATTTGGGACTGTTGCTAGCGCCATTTTATCCGAAACGGTCCGTTTCGTGTTGATCAAATGATCCTGTAACAGTCCTCACCAATCGCTCCATTCATATGTAGCCTTTCTGTGAAAACATCTCCAGGTCAGGCCTTCCTTTGCAGTTGTGAGTTCTGGTGTGCTGGTGGATCGTGTAGTAGATTGATAGGTGCGGGGAAGCTCCCTTGCATCCACTTGCCATGAACTTGTCCTCCAGTAAAGATGAAGTAGCCTATATCTAGGTATGTCGATACATTAGCAAAATACATCGGCTCATATGCTTCTTTCTTCGAGATCGCCAGCTGCTTCATCAGTGAGTTGTCTCTAGACTACTGCGTTATAATGTAGAAGTGTTGCAAGGTCATAGAGGTCAAGTTGATCAACCTAGCATTCTTGCTGAGCAGATAACCTTGAATGGTTAAGTATTATAAGTAGAGAAAGTGACAGCGGGTTACTGTATGCAGAGAAGATACGCTGTAACGTGATTAGGGAAAATTCGCACTTGTCGGTATTTCACTGAGCCTGAATGTGCACTTTTTGGCGAAGATTGCTTTCCCACTACAAGAATATGTCTTAGGTCAGGTGAGAGGTGTAATATCACTGTTGGTGACAATTTTCGCGGCCGAGCCTAGATGATAACTTTGGACTTTATACCCCCTCCATACTATACCCATTCCCTTAATTTCGTACATCAATCATATATCGACTGCGTAAACTTATAGTTCCATCCTATGTACTTATTATTTTTTTTTCGCAATTATCGGCCAATTCTCTCGAGCATTTAATTCACATATATCAAATCATCATGTTAGTGCACAATATTTTCTTGTGCATGATATTGTGGTTCGAATATAGCGGCCGAAACACATTTCACCACGAAACAATTATCTTCGCCGGTAGGACTTTGCAACGAGATATTAACAACCTCTAACAAACAACCCATAACAATTCATTGCGAACAGTTTTGGCCTATCTATCATTTCATACCAGGATACTATTTACTAGGTTCCGCCACAGACTTTGTACTTTCAACCTGGAGCCTCATATCGGAATGTCAGCTCTTCCATAAGGTAATTTCGCTCACCAGTTTTTCTTTATTGTATTTTTAACTTAATTGATTGTGCAGGATATATAACTAGTTCTTCTTGGCATAGTCGTAGTGAGCGACATTGTAGGTCTGGGTTGATAAGGTCAAGCTATCAGTGATGATACCTAGGCATGTTCTCCTACTTTGCTCAAATCCAACAAAGGTGTAGCGTATTCGGAAGCTGTTCATGTGGATATGATTTCTATTGTTTCACCATAGAAAGTAGATAGTCTAATACAGCAATAACAGTTCCAGTATCAAACACGTGGGTCATACCACCTGACGTCATACCTCATCATGATTGGCTCACTGGGAAGTGCAGCACCGTTTGCCATGATTGTGATGAACCGTTTTGATACTTCCGCCTCCGACAAGCTTTACGAACGATCCGGTTCTCCCGGTTCGTGTGACGTCAGCAATAGTGTTTAGGCCACACGACTTGATATCTGGGACGCTCTTTCGCAATATCACCAACCCACTTCTTCCAGATCAACAAATAGACCGAGATAGTGATACCAATCCCCATCAGCCACGCAGTGAGAAAGATATGCAGAATCCTATTAGGGAGAAGGTTGCTTCTGGGCCACGGACTCAGACTTCGCGACGCTCCGCAAATGGATACATGCCAATAGGTTCATTGACAAGCATGGATCACGATCTAGCTATTGACCTCATTGCGTCTAGATTGAAGATTACGGGCTTATTGGAAATATGAGGACATGTGCAATGATAGCGTCTGATGGAGGACTAGTTTACATGTGCTGGTAGTACGCTATCCTTCCCAGTACTCTACATAGCTAATCATGAAGGCCCTATTTCGACTTGCCGTCCGTCTTCTGCCGAATCCTCGATAAAAATATCGGTGGTCACTTTGCAATCAGTCCTATTTTTGACGACTTATGTACTACGAAGCAACGTTATTTACCCTCAAGCAATATATTACAAACGCGTTATTTCAAAGAAGACGGTGTAATGAATTTACTGGACTTCTTTCCGAGGCCGAATAATAAAAATTTTGATGAAGAGTACCATGCTAGAGTTCTCTCTAGTGAACACACTGGGAGTGTGGCTGAGCGGCCTGACTTAAAGAAGTGGCTGGTGCGGAGAGTTGAGTGTATGTGGGGCTATATCGATGTCAACGTTGAAGTATTTCCTGCATTCAATTACGCCAAAGTTAGGCATACGATAGAAATCGTTGATCTCAGTGACTGCAAGCAGGGCCAGTATCGTCAACGCGTCATTTTCAAACCCGAGACACTGTCTTTGGAGCTCAATACGACGATTGACTGTGGTGATGAGGAAGAAATGCCCTGTCCGAACGTTGTTTTCGAGCAATCGAAAAACTCCTCGTCGTCGTGTGACGGAGTCGCTGCGAAATTTCGTTTACATGAAGGACAGGCGGTCTCGTTCATCCTACGAGATGCTGAAGACCACAGCCCCGATCTACTGAAAACGGCACTGGTCAATGAGTTGCAATTAAATACGGAAGAATATTGGGCTAGGTGGATTGCCCAAATCAAGTACAAAGGTCGATGGGAAGAGGTTGTGACAAGGAGTTTGTTGTTGCTCAAAATGCTCACATTCGAACCTTCCGGTGCGATCGTCGTAGCACCCACCTTCTCTTTACCTGAAGATATCGGGGGTACGTATGTTTAGTATGTTGGCTAACATCTGCTAACAGGGCTATAGGGTCCAGGAACTGGGACTACCGGTTCTCATGGGTCCGAGACGCATCGTTTACGGTTTACGTCTTGCTACTAATGGGCTTTGGTCATGAATCTGGGGCTTATATAGGCTATATTTTCCAGCGAGTAAAGGAAGCTAAAGCTCGACGCGGAGAATTACCCATTATGTTCACCATTTCGGGTGGAACTGATATTCCAGAAGTTGAACTGGAGCATTTGGAGGGTTACAAAGGTAGCCAACTAGTCCGAATTGGTAACAGCGCAGCTTTCCATACACAGCTCGACATTCAAGGGGAACTAATGGATGGGATTTATCTCGCCAATAGGCTTGGAAAGCCCGTAACCTACGATCAATGGCTTTCAGTCCGAAATATCGCAGACCATGTATGCAGTATTTGGCAAGAAAGAGACATGTCGATTTGGGAAGTCCGTGGAATGAAACAAAACTTTGTGTACAGCAAAATAATGCTGTGGGTTGCGCTCGATCGTGCACTGCGATTAACATGCAAAAGAGGCTTCCCGTGTCCCCATCGCATGGAGTGGTATCGAGTTCGGGACGAGATATGCGAGTAAGTTATGGAAAACGGTTATAACCAACAGCTAGGATGCTTTATTCAAAGCTACGAGGCGAACGAGGTCTTGGATTCTTCAATCCTCATTGCGCCTTCGGTCTTCATCTCACCCACGGATCCCCGTTTTTTGAGAACAATGGACAAGATATTGAAGCCCCCGGGAAAGGGTGGACTCACAATCACTGGGCTCGTCTATCGATACAACCACGTACTCAGCGATGACGGCGTTGGGGGCCGTAAGGGTGCGTTCTCGATGTATACGTTCTGGCTAGTCGAAGCCCTTACAAGAGTATGTCTATGTTTCCCGTCATGTCTGCTTATGTGCAATCATTGTTGACAATCGAACAGGATGGCGCATACGAAGACAAGTATCTCACACAGGCTGTCAGTATATTCGAGAATATGCTCACTTTTGGCAATCATTTACACATATTCTCTGAAGAGATTGCGCGTTCAGGAGAGCAACTGGGCAATACACCCCAAGCCTTCAGCCACTTGGCGTTGATTTCGGCTGCTTTCAACTTAGATAAAACACTTAGTGGCGAGAGATAAACCTAGCCTGAAATAAATGCACCAGTTCGTGGATTATCATATTTTTGAATTGCTGGTGACGACGTCATGGTGCGTTGTCAATATGCGGCACTACTAAGTATGCGGCTAAATTTCATTTGCCGCACGAAGTTTGTAGCCGCAACGCGCTGTGGGTGGCCGCACGATCGAATCTCGGCATTCCAGGCTTCACACCACCTACCACACAACAGTCTCTGCACCATAACACCAGCACTAGACAGCGTCGGTATAAAGGTCCTGTGCTCGCACATTCCTTGCTTCACTCAGCATTCACTATCGCTTCCAACGCCAGGCTGCCCCCCCCTTCCTGGCATTAATCACCAACGTGTCACAGACACGCTCCTTTGTCACCAACATGTCAGACCTGTCAATTATCAGCGAACGGTCGTCAGCCTATTCTTTACAAACCGATAACGACTCTCCTCCCACGCTATTCCTGGTCCAAGATTTCGGCTGGCCCAAAACGTCCCCGCGGTATCGTGGCGATCACACGCATGAAAACAACCCAGACTGGGAACACGATCCAATGGGTTGCGCAAAAGCAAAAGAGGGGGCAATGAAGAGAATGGAGGTATCCTATGCTCTGTACCTTGCCAATTTAGACCAGTCGTCAACAACTAAGAAATCGAAAACCACGAAAGACAAGGATGGATGGACAAAATTCGTTCTGCCATGGAAGTGGGGGATGCGACGTGGAGCCATTGCTCTTTGAGCTTGCGCAATGCCCTTCGCATCGCTCTATTTAGCGTAGACAAGGCCTGTCAAGCCTCAGTGTCAGCGGCATATCATATCCTGAGACATGTGTCTGCGCTCGGCTTCGTCGTCTAAGCATAACCGCCAAATGTTCGAAACGACAGTCTGCACAATGAGACTGCAAGACGACAGAACTGATGGTCTTGAACAATCGCTGCGAGCAGCTTGCGATTCGTTTGAGGTATTGTGGGCCAGTACAAATGACCCAGGTTGGTTCACGTAGCTTATCGGATCTCCGGATCCGGAGACATGATCGTTCGTAAACACAGGTGCGATCTGGGGCTCAAGGCACATGCCACGCACGCATATCATGTCTCTGCGTCCTCTTTGCTTGCGCCAATTTCGGCTGGCGGCCATTTTTATTTTCATTGTTGAGATACTCATCCTATCACTTGACACGATTCTCATTTTGTCATGCTAGAGCATTTTATTTGGATACCCGTTATGTTAGATTTGGACACCGTTTTTTATACTATGCCGCATCACACTTCAGTACTTATGCTAATCTTAGGAACTATCTTGCTCGTCTGTAGATGTTTATGTAGCTCCTGTTACCTGCGTATAATAGAGTATGAAAGACTTATTGGTCGTCATAGCGTGCGCAAATACTTAATACTCGATGATACCGCACCTACCTTCGAAGCTACGAATTTCTCTAAATGCTTCTCTCCGCCACTCTGATGTTATATTTGTGAATTGAACATGCAAGATTTGCGTGGGCAGAATCTCTGCGGCTGTCGGATACGAAGCAGTGGGTACATGGTCTTGACTGGCCTAGCGAGGCGGCCAGTTGGTTTCGTAGGTAAAGATGGCTAGCTTCTGATCAATTTGAAAGATCGTATTGGGTTTGTCTGACTATTACCATTTTACTTTTACAAGAGCGGCAATTGCTTTCTTGTGTTTCGACATACACGCTGGATAAGGTACTTGTTGGAAACACGTGGCCTTTTGAATGTGTACAAAGCTCATGGACCTATTTGTGCTTTGTTGAACGATCAATCTAAACGACGTTCAGAAAGAATGCACCAAAAGAAGTCAATAGATTTCTTACACATGATATTATTGAATTATGTAGACGGATTAGATCGCACGATATGTATAATTGTGCTACAGTAGGCACCTGCTCACATGACTCGGTGACCTGTCTCTATAGCAACTACAGGTGATGGGGAAAGGCGCGCCCAAGGACCCCGCTGAGTAAATATTACTCAGAACAACATCGGGAACAAAAACAACGACGACAACGACAACGACGATAAAGATAACAACACAAGGTAGGCTTTTGCTTCATTTTGGTCTCTAGGGTTTTGGTTCCTTCTCTTCTACATCTGATACCCCGCCCGCGCCATGGGCTCCGACGACCTTATCGACTTCGAGATTATCGAAAATCAGAAAGAAAACATCCAGTCGCTTCCAAGTGGCCGCTCTGCAAAGGCACTGGCACAACTCTACACCCCACCATTGACCGGAGCTCCTGGCCAAACCCCTTCTCCATCGCAGACTCAGGATGCGCACAACACGACTCGACTGCAGTTTGAAAAGGAATTGCTCAACATTGACGATTCTGACGACCCGCTTGACATATATGACCGATATGTCAAATGGACCCTCAACGCATATCCATCAGCACAGAACACACCACAATCGCAGCTATGTCCGCTGCTAGAGCGCGCTACCAAAGCCTTCCAGTCCTCGTCGCATTACAAAAACGACCCCCGCTACCTCAAGCTCTGGCTACACTACATTAGGCTATTTTCGGATGCGCCACGAGAGACGTTTGCATACCTAGCCAGACATAACATCGGCGAAACGTTGGCGCTGTTCTATGAGGAATTTGCATCTTGGCTAGAGGCCGCTGGGCGCTGGACACAAGCAGAGGAAGTGTACAACCTTGGTATTGATCGCGAAGCCCGCCCCACAGAGCGTCTGGTGCGCAAGTACGGTGAATTCCAGCACCGGTACGAGAACCGCCCACAGCAAGTGGCCGAGCCTACTAGCCCTGCCCTTCCCGCTGTTCGCCCGGCTCTGGCAGCAAAAATGGATCCATTTGCGCACGCTTTGCCACAAGCTGCCAGCCAACAAGCACAACAATCACATCCTGGTGGGAGCTCATCACGATCAGGAAAGCCAAAGCTTGCAATTTTCTCAGATGGTGAAGAACCAGCAAGAACAGGGTCGAGTGGAAACACAGAAGGCTGGGACAGCATTGGCTCGTTGGCAGAGCGTAAGAAGGAGAATACTACCGAGGCACGACCATGGGTTGGGGAGACTCTGAAGGTCGGGAAAAAAAATACGGGTGTTGGAAAGATGATGATCTTCAAGGACGAGGTGAGTTGAGCGACCCGCCAGATCCTTTCCTTATATTTACGATCATAGGACTAATTGGTTGGCGTTTGCCTTGTTGTAATCAGACTAAATCAAATATCAATGTCGAAAACTCCAAACCACACCCGTTACGTGAATATCAACAAGCCTTGAATCCAAAGACGGGGAGACGCGAAGTGGTATTCGTAGATTTGGAAAATGTGTACCCCAACCATGATGACCCCATGTCAGAAGAGTACTCATTTGAAGAACTGCGCGCTAAGCACAGAGGGTGGCTGGACTACGATTGGGCCGACATACGACGCAAAGAGCAAATTGAGGCTAGAAAGGCTGCAGAAGCCGTTGCTTCCGCCAAACAGGCAAAACCTCAAGCGGACCTCCTGGTCCCCAAGCAGGTAGGCGAGCAGTCATCGAAATCCAGAACGGTGCCTCTAAAAGGTAGCATCGACGATGAGATAGCTGCCAACGACGAGAATACGCCACCTTCACAAGAGGATCTAGAAAAGGCGAAGGCAGCAAGGAAAGCTAGGAAGGAGGAGAAGGCCAACCGAACACGAAAGATTAAAGTCATGGATGTCAAAGAAATCCGTAGCGAGACACAAACTAGTAAGCAAGTTATCGACCTTCATCTAACTAGGGTGCTGACACGAACAGTCCAAACAAACTTAGATTCGCCAAGCAAGCCAAAGATTCGGCGAAAGAAGGGTGCACGTGAAGCGACCATGACACTGCATACCAAGGAAGCCATGGACGAGATCTATGACATTTTCAATGAACCGCTCAAGAATCCAGATGAGAGTCTCACAGAAGCACATAGTGGAGATGAGAGTAGTGATGGTGACGATGACGACACGTATACTAGTGCCGGTGAGAGTACTGGCACAGGTGGTTTGTCGTGCGCCAACAGCGAATTCGGGGATGAGACTACAGCTGCCGACTTCACTTTGGGTACGAGAGTGCTCGACCATAATGACATAGGCTCGGAAGCAGACGACATTGATGCCAAGAGCGATTCGGCATGGTCAGACTTCACAGGGAGCAAACACGTGCCTAAGGAACATCGAAAGGATGGCTCTGATGAGGAGTCGGCGCAATCGGATGATGATTCGTTCAAGACATCACATCAAGTTGAAACCGGGCAGCGATATGACCCCGACCTTGTCACGCCTACATCGCCGGGAGCACTAGCATCGTTACCTACGCGTTATGTGCCTGTCCCACCTGAAGATTATAACCCTGCATTCCGGCCCTACCGAGATCCAGACCAAGCGGCAAACAATCGCTTACCATTTATGACGCCGATAGTGGAGAAGACTGAGTCTTCCTTGGGCATTGTGACAGCCTATTCTCAAAAAGAATATTTCGCAGCAAAAACACCATCACGTTCAAAGGGTACACTTCCCATCCTCGAGGATGATGATGAGCCCTGCAGCAGCCCCTTTTCGGATCTGCTGGGGCAAGCTATTGATGGTCCTGGAAAAGTGGCAAAGCTAGCATTAAGAGACACAAAGACTATCCTCAACGCATCCAGTGAGGAAGTGAAACCCAAGCCATTAGCTGTCAAGCAACAGTCGACAGCCAAAGTGACGAAACCTAATGGGCCCATCATTCAAGATGCCCAATGTAATCCTGTGGATGAGTCGATCCGCAAATTTATACTCCAAGAGGTGCAACCACCGCTGAACACCTACGACGGATATTTTGCAGATGCTGAAGAAAGCTACTGCAAGGGTGCAGACATCCGCAAGTACACGAAAGCGATCTCAAAGATGAGCAAGAACGCGAGCGACAAAACTATGACAAATTCAGCGATGCCGCCAACCTTGAGCTTTACAGGGACGGAGCGAACATATACGGTGAAGCGTGAGCTCGGCAAAGGGGCATTCGCCCCAGTGTATCTTGTCGAAAGTTCTATGCCTGAAGATGAGAAGGACGAGGATCAGCCTGTGCGGATGGGCAAGGGCGAATTTGGTCTGACGCGAAAGTCTCTTGAGGCGATCAAGATGGAGGACCCTCCAACACCATGGGAGTTTTACATCATGCGACAGGCCAAGCGGCGCTTGGGTGTATCACGACCAGCTGAGTCTATCGTCGACGCATACGAGATGCACGTCTTCAAAGATGAATGCTATCTTATCGAAGAGTTCCGCGACCAAGGAACACTACTTGACCTCGTTAACATTGCTCGCACGGAAAATGGGGTTATGGATGAGCAACTGGCCATGTTCTTTTCCGTTGAGCTCTTTCGCACTGTCGAAGCACTACACTCCAAGGGAGTGATTCATGGAGACCTCAAATCTGACAACATTCTTGTACGCTTCGATTCTCCATCAAAAGAAGACCATTGGGGCTCAGAGTACAAGCGTGATGGGTGCAATGGTTGGGCCTCAAAGGGAATTGCACTGATTGACTTTGGCCGTGGCATCGATATGAAAGCGTTCAAGCCTGACGTCCAGTTCATTGCGGACTGGCCTACCACTGAAGCTGACTGCGCTGAGATGCGTGAACTTCGCCCCTGGACTTACCAAATTGATTATCACGGCCTCGCCGGAATCATTCACAATCTTCTTTTCGGTAAATACATATCCACAGCCGCTGAACGTGGTGCAACACTGGGCGCTGGCGCTACAAAGACGTACAAGATCAAGGAGAGTTTGAAGAGATATTGGCAAGTAGACATTTGGCAAGAATGCCTTGATTTGCTCTTGAATCCCTTGATGCATCTTGAGCCTGAGGAGGCACAGAAGATGCCAGTGTTGAAGGGGATGAAGGTGGTGAGAGAGAAGATGGAGGAGTGGTTAGAGAATAACTGTGAGAGAGGGGTGGGACTCAAGGCGCTTGTAAGGAAAATGGAAGAGGCTGTTAAGAGGAGATGAGCTAGACGATGTTTGATGAAGCACTTACATGGATTGGCGTTGGATTGGTGTATGGATAAAGCTGCATTGCTTGGAGTTGGCGGAACAGGCATGCTAGGTGGCCTTCTGCTTACTTTCGGAAATCTTTGACTATTCTTGAAAATATCCGAAGAGCATCAAAGTTAGTGCCTCTAGATATAAGAACTACTGTTTACGTTGTATGAGCTTTTGCGATATTCCCCGATTCTATTTTCGTCCAAGTGGGTGAAAATTTGGTCCCAATGGTTTGTAGTACCGCCACAGTGAATTTGGCGGGGTGATTGTCGACACGTCCGTGCTTAACCAGTTATCGATTGCAGCCTTGAGCTACTCGTGAAGCTCACCTCCACACCATAACCGTTATCCAAAACGCCCCGTCCACCACAGCCACCTGCCGATATACCCTTTGCTATTCTCAGGATTTGGGCCAAACTTGCAAGAGCCCAAGAATACTAGGCATCAACACAAGCGAGAAAGAAGCAGGAAAACAATTACCCCAGAGGGCTTCTCTTCACCCCACCCAAGTGCTCTGCGCTGCTCGCCTCGCCACCGCAGCCGTTGAGATGTCGGTCGATTTGGTCAACACGCTGCTGCAGTTCCAACCGGAAGCTGCAGAAGTTAGACAGAAACGTGACTACGATCAGGCAGCTCGCGGTTTTGTCCTACAGCTCTCTAACATATCAGCGTCGCACTGGTTGAAGGGTGCCGAGAACTCACAAGATGTGTTTACAGTATGTTTCCAATGCGAAGAAATGAGCCATGTTCTAATTATGCTAGGTGCTCGATCCTACATTCAATTCAATAGCGTACGCCTTCGCGTTGCGCCACCGCATTGCTGCTTTGATCGAAAAGCGAACTGTTCCTGACACACTGAAACCTGGGGGTATAGTGTGGAACCAGCTTGTGCAGTGGCTCGAGACATTTGACCCTATACAAATGCGGTATGCAGGACACGAGTGGAAGAAGCTTGTAGACTATGTGGAACAGATTGCACGCGCGATTGGATCAGTAGGCTTGATAGCTTTTTGTTGGCAGCGCAGGAAAACTGACTATAACAGCCCGGAATTGCTATTGCACCAATACGATCGGCAATGATCCGCCTCGATGCAACAACTGGGACCTTCACATCTTCTCATCTCAACTTCATACGGCTCTGCATGGAGACTAGATCGTACGCCGCTGGTGAATGTATACTTGACAACTACATCCACAGTCTCCCCAGCAAAATTCCGGTCTCGGCTCGTGAAGGCCTCGAGTACTCTGTTCCCTGTGCAGATATTGCGACTAGCGGAGAGTATATAAATCAAAACTCAGGTCATACGGACAAGATTACTCTCTCGGAGCTGCAAGAGTACCACCTATTGGGCGCTATGGCCTATATTGGACTGCGACAGTTTAAGAAGGCCCTGTTGTTCCTAGAGCATGTGCTTATTGTGCCGGCTGGTAGTGTAGCCAACGGTCTGATGCTGGAGGCGTACAAGAAGTGGGTTTTGGTGACCTGTCTTGTGGATCCGACGGTGGGCAATATGGTTGATAGCATGAAGAGAGTATGTCTGACAAATGCATAGGCTAGCGCAATACCACGAACAGCAAGCGCAAACGCGATCAAGCATGTCAAGGCTGCATCAAGAGCATACGAGGCTTTGGCAGAAGCGTACGCACAATTCAGTAATTTATCAAGATTAAAGGTTCAGATTAAATCTGGAAGCGAGATCTGGGCAGAGGTGTGTTTGAAACGCAATATTTCTGGCAGGCGCTTACAATAAGGATAGGATGGGAACACTGGGCTTGTAAGCGAGGTTTTGGATAGCCAGATGAGGTCGTATGTTTCGCGGCTGTCTCGCACGTTCTCGGCGATACCAGTGGCGAACATTGCCAACAACCTGGGAGGCAGCGCACAGGAAGTGCGACAGTATCTGGAAACGCTGATCAAGGATGGATACCTCAACGCACGTCTGGAGGAGGGCGACAAAGCAAGCACAGGCACTGTTTTGCGATTCTACTTGGACCCGACAGAGGGGCCATTGGCAAAGACGGAGAAGCAGCAGCAGCAGGAGCTGTTTGAGCAGACACTGCGAACCAACACACTGGCGAAGCAGGTCAAGGATGCCGACTACCGACTGACGTTGACGAAAGAGTTCGTGGACAGTTTGAAGCGGCAGAACAAGAAACTAGGCGCAGGTGGGGAGGCGATGGACACGGCATGGGACGATGGGCTGGACGCAGAGGAGGATATCATGGTTGATCTGCATTGATGGCGAGTAATGATAATGAGGAAGATGACGATGACGTCTAGTCTAGTACGTCGTAGTAGCAAGCATCTACTTACTACGTATGATGTCGTTGTGGTTGTGGTGCTTCCCCTGGCGGCGCTGGGAGCCGGGCCGGGTTGGGCCTGGTGTGGAACTATCCCCTGGCCTTCCATGGGCCTGGCGACAATCCAGCTCGACTCTTCAGGCCACTCTCCGGGCTTTGTGCGTGCAACACTGCGACGGCCACTGACGACGACCACGGCGCCCCATCTCTGCACAGCACACCACACCACGCCACACAGCACCAGCACACAACACCAGTGTGCACGACAGCCGTTCCTGCACAGCGCGTTCCTGCACCGGCCAGCCATGCCTGCGTGCCGCGCTGCATTAATGTCGGCTTGGTTCTGAGACACGGCCAACCCAGCGCCCGGCGCCCTCGCCAACCACGATGAAGGTCGATAGCATGCAGATGCAGCCCGCCGTGCAACACCAACACGCACCGGCACCCATCGCCGGCCACCACCTGCGCAGCCCGACGTCGCCGCACAACCCGTCCTCGCGCTCCTCGTCGTCGGTCGTCACCATCCAGAGAGCCCGCTCGCTCTCGCCCAGGGACGCCAGCTCCAGCTCCAGCGCCCCCCACCCGCCCTCCGCCCAAGCCACACCGCCTCCGGCCACCACCACCACGGCCACCACCACCACCATCACCACCGCCTCCCGACGGCGCTCCAGCGCGGCCAACGGCGCAGCAGATGGAATTGACTCCACCAACGCCAACATCAACCGCTGGTCGCAGAGCACCGCCAGCAGCCTCTCGCGCAGACTAAGCATTAATGGAGACTCGCCGCCCGTCCTGGACCTCCGTTCGACTGTGACGGCTGCTCCTCCGGCCAAGCTCCCCCGCCTGCCGCCCGTCCTGCTGCCTGCTACCGTCTACGACCCCAATTCGCCCGCCACCGACTCCACCAATATCTCGCCCTCCACCGCCGGCCTCTTCACCCCGGGCCTGCTGAACGACTACTTCAGCGCCAAGCCTGTTCCTCCCCATCCTGGCCCCCAGCGCCCGCCGTCTCGCTCCAAAGCCGAACGCGTACTGGGAAAGTCGCCGCTGGCATCGCCTGCAATCATCGCGGGCCTCGACGACCCAAGGCACGGTCCTGCTCCGGGCGCCGCTCGCCCTGCCACAGCACGGCGGCCTTCGCTCTCCACACCAAGGGACGCGGCCCAGAAATCGTCGCACGCTGCGGGGCACCGGCCTGCCGCCTCCAAAGACCACGCCAGAAGCAGAAGCCGCGACCACAGCAGGAGCACGAGCAAAGACCACCACCGAGCCGAAAGCAACACCAGTGCCAGATTAGACGACAACTACCAGGGCACCCCTCCCCGCACTCGGGAGCGGAGGGAGAAGGACAAGAAGACAATGCTTTCGAGAGCGCTGCAAAAAGCGAATACGGCAGTACTACTCGACAATGCACAGAACTTCGAGGGCGCCATGGAGGCGTACGAGGATGCATGCAAGCTCCTCCAACAGGTCATGATCCGCAGCTCGCAGGATGAGGATAGGCGGAAATTGGACGCAATTGTAAGTTTCTTGCAGGCCCTGTCACAGCCCAATACTTGCGGCAGAGCCATTGGCCAACGCTAACCCTACCAGCGAGTCACATACACCAATCGCATCGAGGAGCTACGCCGACTGGATCCGGGCTACTCCAACGGAAGCGGAAAGTCCCTGCCTGCACGTCCCATGAGCGGTGAATCATTGGATGAGCAACGATCTATGCTACTAACGGATGATGATGAGCCTTCTGTAGTACAGACTGCGACAATAGCACGAATCGTAAACGACCGCCCTGGCGACGATCCACCGTACAAAGCAGAACCAGAACCGCCTCCTCCGCCTCAACTGCCTCTCCGTAAGCCCGAATCTGGACCACGAGAATCGGTCATCTCTACTGCTATTCGTGATGTAGAGAGAGGGTTGGATCCAGCGCCCTTCTACTTGCGCCCGCCGCCTGGGCGGTTAGCGCATGATACAATGGCTCGAGGAACTCCTAGTCTGGAATCTCCAATGGATAGAACCTACATGCCCCCGCCTCTATCGCCTAACAGAGCAAAATCTCCTCTTTTTAACCTTGAGCCAGTGGAGCCCAAGAATCGATTGCAGCCGCAGCAACCAACCCAAACAAAGCACCAACGAGTACATAGTAGCGAATCGACGTCGTGGCTCGATACCATTGATGAGTCTGGAGGGTCTTCGTGTTCGTCTTCTGTACACTCAATGTCACCAGGTGGAGTACGGCGGAAACACATTAGGAGTACAAGTGGAGCTACTGAAGCCGAATTTGATGCGGCCCTGGATGCCGCTGTCGAGGCTGCCTATGACGAGGGATATGAGCCATTTGACGACGAAGAATCAGCTGACCTCATGGCGACAAGAATGAGAAATGTGGAATTGGCCAAAGAGCGAGTGCGGGAAGCGGAAAGAGAAGAAGCAATCGCAGCTGCCAAGTACCACTACAAAGAAACACAACTCCGAAACGAAGCATTGCCACACGTAAGAGAAAGTGCAGAGCTTGGTTTCAACGATGAAGCAGATGAGGAAGAGCGCTTATTGGACGAAATGACCGAGTACATGCTCGATGGATTTGACTTTGATTTGCAAACAAAGTCGTCATTACCACGGCAATCAGACTCGAGCGGCTTTTCTGGAAGCACATACAACAGCTCAGTGTCCTCGCACAGAACAACGGGTGGAACATCGCTCTCGACCGTCGCGGAAGTGTTACAACCAAGAACCTCCAAAGCAGCGTCTTCGCATTCTCCGTCCGCAATTCCCGCGCCATCTATCGCATTACCTCCTGTTCCGGAAGCGCAAACCGCCCAAATCAACGATACTGCTGAGGCTACCCCACGTCCTACCACCGCAACTAAAGATGCCGCTTCAGTCAGGAGTCGGAGATTATCTGGTCAGAATGCCAAAACTCTCAAGATCGAAACCTCGTTACCCCCCGTGTCTGCTGCTCCGCAGACAGAAAAGCCTGCAGTTCCAGCCAAAGACTCGCCGCTAGCTATTCCAATGCCCTCCAAATCTGCGGTTGCTGCTACATTCAACACCACCACTACCCAGCCAACTCCAGACTCTGTATTTAAGATACCAGCCCTGCCGCAGTCTTCTCAAGCTACAGGTCTAGCAGTCCCCTCACCACAGGCGCTGCTTCACAGCCCTGCGGAAATAACAACCCCAGCCACACCAGCACTAAGTCACGCGGTATCTGTAGAATCCGGACTCATGCCGGGGTCGCCAAAAACTGGAAAGGTATCGGCAACAGGTATCAAAAAGAACAAATCATCGCTCAGCCTTAAGCAGCGCACTTTGTCAATATCGAGTCCCGATGGTTCTGATGCGTCTGTTGGCACGCCCTTGAGCCAGACATTTTCAATTACGGGGCAACGCAAACCAAGCGTTGGTGGCTTACCATTAGCAACGCCCAGTATTCCTACCTTTAATGTCGATGGGCTCCCTAGTGGGGGCATGCATCTCTTCGAGAGCGATATACACTCACCGTTTTCCCCAGGCTCACCGAGTCCCGCCGTAGCTAATGCGCCAATACCCCTGGAGCCATGCCCAGATTCATATCTATTGCGACCATTTTGGCTCATGAGGTGTTTTTACCAAACAATTGCGCATCCCCGTGGTGGTTACTTGTCCACGAAGTTGTTTATCCCTCGTGATGTGTGGCGGGTAAAGGGTGTCAAGCTGAAAAACATCGAGGACAAAGTGGCAAATTGTGATTTGCTCACTGCAGCCTTACAGAAGCTAGCGACTGTCGACACATTGGATGCAGATGCTATGCTCGAAGAGATGCAGGCGCTTGAAGTTATACTTGACCAAGTACAGACGCAGTTATCGAAGAAACTTGGTAATGAGGTTGGTGTGCATACCGTTTCAACACTCTTCAAGGACGCATACACCGTCGGTGAAGGAGCAACGCCTGATGGCCTGACACGAGTAAACACTCAAGACCACCCACCAAAAAGCGCAGTTGCGCAAGGCAAATCATATCTTACCTCATGGCGTAAACTCCGGTCAAAGAACTCAGGTGTCAATCTTGCAAGCATGGCCAGCAGTAAGAGTGAGGTCCCCAAGGACTCACTAATAATGACGACCCTGCCGATGACAAGTCTACACACGATTCGCTTTGCAAAGAGAGACATATCGAACGTGCACTTCGAGGGTCCCAATTCTGGGTACATGAGCAGCTTAGCGAAGTTATTCGATGCGGTCCAAGTACTAGGTATGTCCTGACTGTCACACTTCCCAAATACATGTTTACTAACTCACTATCCAGACCAAATTGCCCGCCAAGTAGAAGATCCAGGCCTCAAGCACTCATCCCCAACCCACGTCGGGCTCGAGCTCTCGGCACGCCATGCAGCTGAGTTTTTCGGCTTCTACATCTGCCGTTTCGTGCTCACAGATGTCACCATGATGCTGGACAAATTCATCAAACGAGGAAGTGAATGGGTCCTTGTATAAGCTCAATGGGAGTAAGACTAATCACCATCCCATATTGTACTATTGCCAATGTTCTCGATGCCAATCCCAATGCCATCCGAACATTCTTCTTTTTTGCTTCTAAATGTGTGTACTTGGAAATCACCCTGCTTGTTGCATTTGCATCCTCACAGGGCATATAGGAGTTAGGTCGTACCGTTCATGAAGTTCATGCGAAAAGGAACCTCTTTTCTTTCACAATGGGGGTTTCTAGAAGGGGAGTGTGCCGCAGTTTGGTATAGACCTGCAGCCTTTTTTCACTTTACTTTACTTTACTTGTCAGAGATATCCCTCCCATTGCAAAGATTTTCGTTGGTAAAGCATGTTTAGCTGCTATTTCTATTTTAGCTCAGATGCTCAATTGCAACCCCGTTGTCAAGCATGTGCTAGATCTGCACAGTTGGGTTAGTGTAGATACGTGGTTTCCTCGCGGTGATTCTTGCTATTGTGAGGCATTGGTGTGGCAAGTATAGTAAACATATTTCGCCGTGTAGACTAGCTACATAAAGACGAACAGGGTTAGCCTCCAACTGCAAATGGCTGCTCAATCCTGCTACGTTCAACAACCCTCCCCCATTGGCCACTCGGGCAGGTCGATCCTCCAACTTCGTTACCATATCGTCATCACCTTCGCTTTTTCAGTAGGCTCCTGGTTTTCGTTGTCTCGCCCCCATAGCTCCGCATGCGTATAGTGTTTGCCAGAAGCGGGAGCCTTTCTGTGCGGCCGCCCAACAGTTTCACTCACTTTACGTTTCCAGGCGCCTGAGTCGCCGTCTGGGGGATTGACTTCTAGGTCGACTGTCGAGCTGTCGCTGTTTGCCACCTTGCCGGGCAAATTGAGAAAGCGGTTCCATGCTGCTTGTGCATTCTCAAGACTACTGCTTGCTCTGATGGTGCGGAGGACGGCCTGGCTGCCAATAAGATTGCCTTGGAGCATTGCCGATTGGAGCGTGGATATGGACTGTTGAAGACCATTGATGGCTTCGCGGACAGGCTGGTTCATCTCACGATGGTGAGTTCTGCAATCTTGTTAGGATGGTCTATCTTCTTAGTGAGGACCGAAATATATCATACCGACCCAGCGATGTCAGGGAGGTGCTGAGGTTAGGGATGCTGGAGATGTAGTCGATATAAGGTGCTGACAGATCGGCTGTGACATTGATAGTAGTAGTTGGTATTGTTGAAGGCATCACTATGCTTCTGCTCAAAGGCAGCGTGGGTGTTCCGGGTGTAGGTGCCGTAGCATTGGGGCCCACGTTTGTCATGTTCTTAGGTAGTGCCCAGGCAGTCTGCCATTCTGTTATAAGCTTCCTCCCAGTAATAAGAGTGAGTTATATACTCACCACATTGGTGTCGATCTGGAACTTGATGCCGAGCACCGTGCTCGTGATGTTGTTTACCAAATCCGCAGTTCCCAGCCCACTTCCGCCACCAAAGGGAAAACCCCAGCCCCGGTTCGGATTTTTTGGGTCTCCGATTGTGTTAGAAGCTGTATTAATTACAAGCCTCAAGTCTCTAAGGTCCTGCACAGCAGGTATGGCGATGGCGACTGGGGCGAGGATGATGCCAGTGACAAACATGATGACGTGCAGCGAGTGGACCTTGATGGAAACCGAGGACATACTAAAGTTATGATTTATCCAGCTAACTTCGAGGTGCTGGCCTAACAGGCGAGGGATATTGAGGTTGGTTGTAATATGTGACGCCGAGATTAGGTGTGTTCAGGTAAGCGGTGTTGGAAGATGGTTGTGGAAATTCAACACGGAAAATTGGGCATAATCGATCTTTAAAGTCCTAACAGAGAACGGGGTTGCTGTTTCCTACCCTAGTCAAGTATGTACGAGAGACTAAATGAGGAAATGACGCCTGGCTGACCGTTGCAGGCTGGATCAAGTCACAGAGTTGGGCCTGCATCTTATCGATATTGTTATTAGCTAAGGTAATTACACCCTATGTCATACCAAAAAAAAGGGTTCCAGCTGGTACTGAGGGTGAAGCCACGGGTATCTATGCGGCTGACAAATTGGTGAAGGCACAAATGTTTCTAGTGCCACTCACTTCGAACGCCAATTATCGTAGAGTGGTAACTAGAGGATGTATTTATACACATTATCAGTTCTCAAAGCCTGATTGCGTCCGCCACAACCGAGCAACCTTGGTTGCCTTTTTACTGATATTTATACTTTTTGTGAGGAAGATACTACAAAAATGCGTTGAATCACCAAGGAGTGACTCTGAGTACCATTCACTGCTAAGCAATCTGACTAAATTTTTTATCCAGCAGTTGATTTTGACATGTGTTCCATCAAACGCCTTGCGAAGTTATCATATGGATTCTCTAGACTACCTAGAAGTAAGCTTTGAATGTGGGAAAGTACATGAGCTATGGAACAATCACTTTCTCTTGTGTGGAGCTATTACTCTTGAAAATATTTTGTCGAGGCATGCCCTATATGAATATATTGATATGTAAAAGGAAGTCAATCTCAAGAGAGCCAATACACGCTCTCGGATCAAATTACCGACGGTATTAACCAGTATCTCTAATGATATCAAGTGTATTGATAAACTTTGCACCATACCTATCTCCCTCCAACAATTTACAGAATCCTCATTGTTTAGCGATGATCACACCCTAGCAACCTCAGGTACACTCGACGAAGCCAGACACTATCCCTGTCGGGGGCGAAACCCACATTAACGAATGTTCAATCCCAAATATATTGAGAACTTCTTCGTCGGTTCATTTCGCTTAAAAAATTTCCGACTTGACCCAACTGGGTTGATTGTGGTCATCTTTGCCATCGCCATCATCTACTTAGAGCCTGGAAGTCGGCAATCTGGTGTTTCGACGCCTCGAAGGACTGGTGACATTATCATCATTGAAAGAGGCTGGGGTAATGCAGCAGTAGCAGCGTCAATCGCGACCTCTAAAGCGTGTGGTTCGTATGTGCCAAGTACTTGTTCAATAAGTTGCATCTTCTCGTCGACTAAGAATTGCTTGTTTAGCCTTGCATTTTTCCCGGAGTCCAAGGTCTTTGGTGGTACAACGGGGTCATACTCAAAGGTGGGCAGAGTACGTGTAGGGTATGGATTGAAAACAACGTTAGGGGTTGTCTTTTTTGCGCTTCTCCATTTTACTTCGTGAGATACGCTATAGACATAGCAGTGTTTTCGCCATCTCGTGGGAGGGTCGGGTTTGATATTGCCAAGCTGGGCAGTGGAACAAAATCGAGTATAGAGGGTCGAATTAGGGTATCCTGGAGGAGCTTTGCGTACTCGGTTTCCATCTTGCCTCTGCCTATCGTGAGGATGTTACACACTCCCCAAATATCAATGAGAGATTTGGCAACAGTATTCTCCGTAATATTGACCATATATGCCAGATCGGCTTTCTCTTGCTGGGTTAAGCCGACAGTTGCAAACTTTCTTAATTGATTATTGACCTAGTCTGATAAGACGGGTGTGACTAGATGTATTGATACCGTGTGTAAAGTACCTTACTCTTCACCACTAAACTGATAGCTTGGAGCTGATGTAGATTTGTGCTGTTCATTTCTGGATGAAATGCGTTGAGTGCTAGGGAAAGACGATAGTCCGTGAGCTCATCGTACTTGCTTGCATCTAAGTGAATCCCAAGAATACGATAGTGGCTGAGCACGGGGCCTTGTGTCGGCGCCCATGATGTCGATAGCTCAACGCCTTTCCCATCTCGAAGGATGAGGTATTCGTTCAAGGGTGAAGAAGATAGTAATGATGTGGAATTAGTCTTTAGTCTTGGCTCCTCTTTAGCTTGTGGTTTCATAGTGGAGATCGCCCGGTCAGCCTGGTCGTTATATGGTAGATTGATCGCTACCTCGACTACTCGGCTCTCTGTCTTACGTTTCCGAGACGTTTTTCAGTTTGAGTCTCAGACCCAGAAGCTTCCGCTTCCCTCTTAATACGATGAGCTAGCTTTTTCATACGCCCTCCACCAGAGTGCTAGATTTGCCGCAATCAAAAGATCAATCATCTTAAGGCCCTCGTCCTCTATAATAATCTTTCCTAGCTTAGCCTGCTTCCCTCCAAAGCCACCTCCAGCAAACTCTTGCCCTAGTGAAAGATCTAGACGATCCATAGAGTTTTTGGCACCCTCTGCTGTGTCACGATTGACAGACACGGAAGAGTTATTGCGGCTATGGCGTCCGCGGTGGAAGAAAGAGGATCGTTTCGATGACTCCTCGCCTTTTGGCGTGGATGGGAAAGAGGCACTCGGAAGATTGAAGCGAAGCTCACTGACAGTCAAAGCTGATGATGGTGCTCCCTGGAGTCCCGGAACAACATGGCGGCACTCATAGACATTAGCTTTCACTAACGAGCAGGTTTTGAATCTTGGTCCTTACCTTCAACGATCCGCCACCCGCGCCGGTGGTAAACTCACATCGACTATTCCATGGACTCATGAACACATAGCCACGGAAGCTTTTCTGTCTATCAGAAACTTGTATTGTTCCATATGACTGATCGTTACGAGTCAGAAATGGAGGTGGTGGCACAGGTTTGTTGTCCATTGAAAGTCTGTCTGTTCTTCCATCAAAACTGCGCCTCGACCCAGCACCCTCCATATTGAAGTCGTATGAATTCTTTTTGCGATGGCCAAACCCCCCAGCGGAGTTCTGTAGACCTTCCATCCAAATGCGTCGTTGGAAGGAACATGTATTTTCGTGCGATATGACCTCCGTCTGGTACAATTGATCAGGTGCGTTACTTGAACGACTCTCTGTGACGTTCTTGCCCGTATTTTCGGAATGTAGAAACTTTGAATAGCCAGGATTTGTGATATCGACGTACATTGGACCTCCTATTTTCCTCTTGGTTCCTGATTCATTGAGGTTCGAAGATGATACCTCGACGACAGGCGGATCTACAATCCGAGCAACGTTCCATTGGGCACCAGAAGCAGGATCTCGTCGTATCAATGTAAGTGAGATGCCGGATTGGCGAGATCTTTCAGATGATCTACGAGGAGAAGGTGGAAGACGATGATTCGCTCCCTGGTATTGGGGTGTGTCGAACGAACGTCGTGGGCGATTATCCGGGCGTGGCATATTAGGGTTATGGGGATAGTATGTTGCACTCACGTTCTGTCTGCTTCCAATGTTCTCTATTGGCGCAAGAGTGCCCGAAATGAGATTTTGTACAGGAGGATGTGCTATACTTGGGTCTATGGGAACGCCAGGAACAGCTTTGCGTTGGACCAGAGGCTTAGGCGCAGTGTTGGAAGAAGTCTGCGTTTGTTGCAAATAGTCTGGCTCTCGAAATTCTGGTGAGTCTACAAGGGCTACATCCTCAGGCTGTTCAACATGTAGGAAGTATAGTGAACTGGTAATGTCCTCTGCAGTAACTACTTTCTCTCTGGGCTTCATAGGTGATAAAAAGACATCTAGGCCAAAATCAGAGTTCCATCTACATGTGTTCAGCAGGATACGTGTACCTTTACTTCCTGGAACACGCGCAATGTAGAGTACCAGTGGGTCGTGCCTCACGTGCGTTGGGTTTCTCGGATAAGCGGGCGGGTTGGAAGCAAGTGCAGTGAGCGAAGATAATGACCTAGCTTCAATAGCCGGAGTAGACATTGGGGCGAGAGATGGAAGGTGCTGCGACAAGCGGCGCGATGGAGAAAAGCAGGCTACTTAAGCTTACGGTGATCGTAGGCATGCAGATACATGTAAAGGCGAAGATGGGGTTGCGGCGGAGTGGCTGTGTGGCTGTGTTACGTGCTGTACGCGTCGGCCTGCTATTCGCGGCGATCTTGCTTAGCCATTTTAAATGCCTGCACCATCGGCTGGTATATACAAAGATCAAACGGGAGCTGTCACTGCCCAAGGTATACTAGTATCTAACACGCCTGACGGCGTGAGGCTGGTGAAGAATGGCGGCTGGAAAGACGCACGCCTATTGGCCCAGAACGCCGCGGGACGTGGTTTCTTAGCGCAAAAGGCAAGAGGCAGATTTCCTGAGCCAAGAGTTCGACCTCGATTTTCGCGATCTTCCGCACACGACCTCACTTGTCGCAGTCTACTCAGCCCAACTCTACGCACTATATGCAGAGCTAAATATCGCTCGCTTTGTAGTTGCCGTGTCTAAACTCTCTATATAAAATGGGTGACACGCTCGAGGTACGCACAAGGCCTGCGCTGCCCATACGCACTGCTTTGCCACTAACTGGGCGCTGTAGGAGCGATTGAAGAGCCACGCTCGGGCTTTCGAGGGACTCATGTCGCTTATCCCTGCCAAAGACTACTATGGAAAAGACGAGAGCATCACAAGTGTAAAGGTCTCCCCACTTGGACGTGTCTCGTTGTGTGCTGACTGCGTCTTTGCAGACACAATGGCAGAAGAAGAAAAAGCAGACTCTCGAAGAGCGACAAGCTGCAAAGCGAGCAAAACTAGATCCTGCCTCACACAAGTCTGCCAAGGATGTCATGGACGAAAATGCACGAAAGCGCAAACGCGAGCTCGAAGGTGTCGTGTCGGAGCCAGAGTCGTCAGACCTTGATATGGACATCGAAAGAGAGAAGCCCCTAGAAGGCATCAAGAAAGCGAAGAAGCAAAAAACCAAAGTAGCCGAGCCCGAAACAAACGCCGATGAAAACGATGTAGGTGAGACGCGGATCGTATCTAAGGCGGAAAAGAAGGCCGAGGCAAAGGCTGAAAAGAGGAAAGAGAAGAGAAAAGACAAGCAATCAAAAAAGAAGCAACACGAAGAGGCAAAAAAGGCTCAGGGTGCGGAGTTTGGCAGGGGTCTGACCAAGTCATCGGAACCCGTTGATGAGGACGACGTCGGCATTGACGAAGACGACCATGACGACCTAGACCGCTCAGAGGGCCGTATACAAAAGCTTGACGTCAGCGGTCTCATCGAAGAGGGTCAGTCTACCGCTCCTTCAACTGTTACAAATTCCAATTCCTCCACAGCTTCCGTTGCTTCTGCCACCTCATCCGCTTCCTCACTTCCTCCCTCTAATGAGGTGCCACGAGACAAGAAACAGAAGAACCCACTCCAGATCGATGACGAGAGTCGAGCTATTTTCCAAGCTCGACTGACTGCAAAACTGGAAGCAATGCGGGCAAATCGCAAAGCAGATGGTCCCGACGGACGCCCGGCAAGGAATCGAGCGGAACTGATCGAAGCACGCCGGAAAAAGGAGGCAGAGCGAAAAGCAGCAAAGAAGACAAGTCGCCAAGAACTTAAGGAGGACGAGGCACGTCAGAAAGCCGAGGAGCAGCTGGCGCGCATAAGAGGCGGATCTGGCTCACCCTCAATATTTGCACCACGCTCACCTGAAAATGAACGTAACTTCAATTTTGGAAAAGTTGCATGGCAGGACGGGCAGCAGCTTGAAAGCACACTCTCCAGATTCCAAGAATCACGGAAGAGGAGGGGCAAATCAGACGCAAAGACGACTCTAGACGCTGCACAGAAGAAGCAAGCACGTATCAACGGTCTTGATGAGACTAAACGAAAGGATATTGAAGAGAAGGACCTCTGGCTTGCGGCCAAGAAGCGAGCCCAGGGTGAAAAGGTCTTTGACGATATCAATCTCTTGAAGAAGACTCTAAAACGCCAAGATAAACAAAAAGCGAAGAGTGCTCAGGAATGGAAGGAACGACTAACGAATGTCCAAGAGGGCAAAGAGAAAAGGCAAAAGAAGCGTGAGGACAACTTAAAGAAGAGGCGCGAAGAGAAGGGCCAGAAGGTTAAAAAGAAGGTCAAGAAGCCTGGAAGGAGCGTCAAGAAAAGGCCGGGCTTTGAGGGTACATTTAAGGCGAGATAGGCTTTGATATTTGTGAGGGGTATGGCACCTTATATTGGCGCCTAAAATTTGGAGAAGAACTAGGCGTTTGATACCACACAGCGGCTGGCATCATCTATGCGTTTGGCGTATATATGACTTTGAATATCATAACGTGCTCTGCGATGATCACTACCATCCTACTTTTCGGGTTTCTAGGTTTACGAATATTCGTTCTATTAACCATATGGCTTTTGGTAAAGGGCTTAGTTGAAGACGAGTATTCCCTTCATAAAAGTTATACTGAAATGACATAGGATTGCACAAATGAAATTGAAGTTGCTAACTGGGACGCAACTAGCCCCTTGATATTTACAATTCGCTGTTCTAATGCAGGACTTACTTTGTTATCTGTAGGGCGCATCTGCGCGGGCAGCAGCAGCAATTTCAGGCTCCCACTTGTCTCCATTTGCTAGCAGCTTTTCCTTGTTGTACAACAGCTCTTCTCTCGTCTCGGTTGCATACTCCGCATTAGGCCCTGTTGAATGTTACTTTTTATCCTCGTAATGGTGCCAAATGCCAGGCTTGTGGTTAGGCACAAGGCTATGGACTTACCCTCTACAATTGCATCGACGGGACAGCTCTCTTGGCAGAGGCCGCAATAGATGCACTTTGTCATGTCGATATCATAACGGGTCGTCCTCCTGCTACCATCCATGCGCTCCTCAGCCTCAATCGTGATAGCTTGCGCAGGGCAGATGGCTTCGCAGAGTTTGCAAGCAATGCATCGCTCTTCTCCTGTCGGGTATCGTCTCAGGGCGTGTTCACCTCGGAAGCGGGGCGAAATAGGACCTTTTTCGAATGGGTAGAAGATCGTATACCTGCGGTATCATCAGGAATGACGTTCTGTGCCTTACAAAAGCATGCAATTTATCAATTGGGTCTAACTCACGGTGGCCGAAAATACTGCTCCAACGACACATACATGCCACGAAACATCTCCATAAGCAAGAAATACTTTCCGGCGCGATCCAGCGAGTTCTCTCCCTCATCCCATCGCTTTGGGCGCGGTAACCGGAAACCGGGCGGTGGTGGTCCTGCTGGGGTGGCGGCTCGCCGGATAGTGGTAGAAAGGAAGGCAACGGTGGCGGGCGACGGGAGGCGTCCTGACGCGAATTGCGAGGACCTGAGAAGTGTCGCAGCTGATGGGCCACGTACTAGCATCGTCAATGGCTTGGTGCTGGCCATTGTGGGCGCTGAGAGCAGGCGGGGGCGGGTGTGAGGCTTTGACGATTGCGATGTGAGGTTGCTTGGAGACGAGGTCGCTTGGTTACGGATGAGCTGCGATTGGCTAAGACGTCGATGACGGCAACAACGACGAGTGCCAGAGTCAGTAGGGATCTTTCCGGAGTTGAACAGCCTGAAACCTGCTGAGGGATATTGCGAGCTTTAAGTAAGCTCTGTGCATTGTTTCTTCATTGTGCTTGAGAAGGCTGCTATCCTTCCCAATCTCTATATCCTGTCGGCCTTGGCAAACCTGGTAACCGATTTGTTCAAGTTCTCCAGTCGACTAGTAGATCCAACATCACTACTGCCTCCAACGACCTCGCCATCCTCCACCAAATCCTTAGAAATCACTCAAAATGTTTAGAACAGCACTCCTCAGGTCCGCAAGGTCAGCTGTCCGCGCTGCACCACGATGCCAGGCCGCAATGGCTCGCCCAATCGCGCGAAGCTCTTTGATCCGACCTACGCAAATCACCCCCAGCACATACTTCCAGGTCATGAGGTGCTATTCTGCAAGCGCTGGTCTGTCGCAAGACGAGGTTCTTGGCAGGATAATGGATCTCTTGAAGAACTTTGACAAGGTGAGGGCATTGCGCTGAGTGAACCAAGCTATGACTAACTCGATTGCAGGTTCAGGACATTTCAAAGGTATTGCGAAATTTTCCATGGCAATTAGACCGCATGCTCATATATAATTACAGCTCAACGCTGAGTCTCACTTCCACAACGATCTTGGTCTTGACAGTCTCGACACTGTAGAGGTGGTTATGGCTATTGAGGAGGTCAGTGGCAGACCATGCATCATGCATCATGTAATTTCTGACAATTGAACAGGAATTCAGCATCGAGATCCCTGATAAGCAGGCCGACGCTATTCACAGCGGTGAGCCTGGCCCCAAAATATGGATCCAGTCCATTCTAACGCCATCACAGTGAAGCACGCGGTAGACTACATTTTGGCCCAGCCTGATGGTAAGGATAAAGTACCATTCTTTGTTGCATCTGCAATGGCTAACCGGTACCCCAGCACACTAGATCGCATTGGACAGATAGACGTGGAGTACAGCGAGTGGGTGTGGTTTAGGCCGGATCTTCCGGCGTTATTATAAATTCCTCTGAATGTAAAACAGCCTGGGATGGCGCCGAGTACCTTCAATAGAAACATGCTATCCACATACTCTTAGGTGTTAGCCTGTTGAGCGAAATCGCAAGTTCTTCCCATGTGCACTTTTTGTGGCGGCCTGAGCACTGATGGGGTTTCTTGGCATACCCGAGCGTCCCTTCTCGCTGATAGCTGTCACACACAGCACATCTCGCACTCACAAACCATTTGCGATCAGCCCCTATTTGCACACTACCCACTGCGGCCCGCCCGTTAGCATTCTTCTAGCATCAAAAGCTTGCCAAATCACCATCACTGCACATGCGCAGCTCCAAGCGCCTGCATCCCTGTGCTCATTGAAGAGCGCCGCCAATAATTTCACCAAGGCAACACCCCACTCGTTCCACACCTACACACAATGGCCTCTAGCTCTGGCCTGACACGACGAAGGGGCGGAGGCGGCGGCCCCGCTAATGGAGAAGACGAAGGCAGCCGGGTCAGCTCGCCAGCACCGAAGCGCACCGACGACCGCACACCAGAAACGTCGTATGAGAATTCGGAGAATGGCCACAAGATCGCGTTCGACCCGAGGGACATTAGTGAAAGCGCAGAAAGGAGCAAACAGCCAAAGTTGACACTCATGGAGGAGATCATCCTCATGGGCCTCAAAGACAAGCAGGTGCGTGGCGCGCAAGGATCACACATGTTGCTTGAGGACGCCATACTAACACTCGGCCTAGGGATACCTCTCATTCTGGAATGATAACATCTCCTATGCCTTACGAGGCTGCATCGTTATAGAATTGGCATTCAGGGGCCGTGTGAGCATGCAAAAGGATTCATCACGGCGGCGGTTTCCTCTCGCAGACCGAGTTATTGAAGTTATTGACGATACACTGACGGGAGAGGTACTACTGGACGAGGCATTGAAGATGATGAAGTCGAGTGAGAAGATGAGTGTCAATTCATGGATCGACCTCATGAGCGGTATGTCGGCACCATGAGCGGTGTCTGAGGTACTAATGTCATCCACAGGAGAAACCTGGAATTTGATGAAGATCGGCTACCAACTGAAACAAGTTCGCGAACGACTTTGCAAAGGCCTAGTTGATAAGGGTGTCCTCCGCACAGAGAAGAAGAATTTCCTTCTTTTCGACATGGCGACACACCCGGTTGCGGACGGCGGCGCAAAAGAAGAGATCCGACGCCGAGTTAGGAGCGTACTCACAAATCGCACCGTTGTCCTTCCCGGCAGTCAGTTCCTCCCCGAGGAGCTCGAGTTCAGGGTTCTCCGTACAATCACTATGGTCTGCGCCGCTTATGCCGCAAATGTGCTCGAGAACGCATTGACTACACTTGGGCATGAGGCGCGGGAGCGAGCTTTTGCTCAGGTTGACGAGCTTTTGGCCGAATACTCACAGTGGCCATTTGCGAGGAGATCCGGAGGGTCACAGGGCGTAGGTGCCAATCTTGGGCAGGTTATCACCGACGAAGTCAATGGCTCCAAAGACAAGGAGCTTCAACTCGAGGTAAGTCGAGCAAGATGGATCCTCTACGACCAGCTGCTAACATGCTTTGTAGGTGGTTGCTGCCTGCTTGAGTGTGTTCACAAGGCTTGACTCGCTGCTCTAGTGGGGCAAACGTCCGTCGAAAGGTGCCAAACCAGTGCAGCCGCCATCTTTTTGATGGTTGCCCCATCAGCACGCACATGTGGCCGATATGTGTTGGGCCATGGTCGTATATGGATGTATGGATGTATAAGGAGGCTGTGGAACTGCAAGATAATTGACATCGCTAAGCATTCTGTTTCTTTTTTTTCTTCCATAGCGTGCAAAAGGGTGGAGGTGCACAAGGCGTTTGGCTTTGAGAGCCATGGGTAGGCCTACCGGGCTTCCATTACTTATGAAACCGGCTGGAAAGGCCGGGTCATAGTACAAGTCAAAGTTTGATACAACACTTCAACCAGGGCAGCGACCAGCCCTAGTACTATAGTCTTGGCGTCACGTGGCGGCGGCGCATGTTCAGACGGGACATTGCCTGGCGAACATGAGGCGTGCCGGACGGGTGTATAGATGAATAGATAGTGTCGAATCCAGGCCAGAAACAAGGCGGCGCTGTGTCCGTGAGGCCCGGGTTGTCCGTTGACAGTGGTGGCCAGGTGCAGCAGTCTGGGCGTGTGCGCCAACAAGAGCTGGAGCGGCAGAAGGCGGCTGGCGTCAAAGGAGTCTGCCTGACACACAACACAACGCATCATTCCGAGCTTATCCACCGCGCCCGACCCCTCACTAAGGTACAGTCGTCTAAGTGTTTCGCCGATTCGGGAGTGCCAATATCTCGCCTGTCGAAGCCTTACCGGCTGCCTGCTGCGCGTTTTTGGTCGTCTGCGATTTCCGTTACCGATCGGCAGTTCCTGCCCTCAGCCAAACAGGAGGCCCAGCCCAGCCCCGTTGTGTCCTGTGACGACGCGCAAATTGCATGGTCCCATCGGTATGTGTTTTTTCTCCATCTCTGGCATGTCTGTCGGGCCCGGCGCCGCCATGGACGTCGCCATTTGACATGGTGGTGCTGCGCTCGCCCGTCGCTACTCCCCTGCCCCCTTCCGGATCCGTCGCGACCGCATGCGCCGCCTGCCAACTAACCACACCAACAGCCTCCTTCGCGACTTTCCATGCCGCGACCCTGATCAGAGCACGTCTCTAGCAGGTCGCTCCTGCTGCGCGCCATCGCTCTCTCAGCGTCTCGCTCTCTCACCGTCATGACCTCGCCATCCATCAACAACAACTCTCACCCCTCGGACCCGGCCCACGCCCAGCTCAGCGCGTCCAACGGCATCACCAACGGCGACGGAGCTGTCCAGCTGCCCAATGCCCCTCCACCTGTCAATGGCTTAGACGCCGCGTCGCACGAGAATAACGCGATTCTTGACGGCAAGCAAAAGGCAAAGGCAGTCCTCGCTGCCTCCGGTGTGAACGTTCCCGAAGCCCCCAGTGACATGGCATCGGCCAATCCAGCAGAAGTCATTAATGGCACGTCACCGAGTCGAAAGCGGTCGCGCTCCGGGACCCGCAAGCCCTCTCACAGCCCGCACCGAGAGAATGGAGGTGAGCCAAAGACTTCCCAGGGTGCCCTGCTCAATCGCTACATTGCGCGCGACTTGTTGGATAGCGTAAACAAGTACGAGCGCACCAAGTACTCTGAGAACGTTTACGGGGAGCTGAACAACTTGCGCCATTTCTATCGCGACGAAGTATTCAATGTGCGCCGGCAGGACCCCGGGGCCATATTTGGATATGGGTATGCTGGGTATGGCAATGGAGAGACTAATATACCCGTCAATCCACGGAACCAGCAACCGTCGTGTCTTGTTTATCCAAAGCAAGCGAAACGCGCCGGTAGCCGACACGCGCCCCAACTGATGGTTGGACGGGAAAAGGGTGCACAACAAGCTGAGCAAATTGAGGATCTAGTACCTGTACGGCTGGATATCGAATTGGACAGGCTCAAGCTACGAGACACGTTTACTTGGAACCTCCACGATCGCGTTACCGAACCCTCCCTGTTTGCGAAGACCCTAGTCGAAGATTTTCAGATACCACTAGAGCTGCGTCAACACGTAGAAATTCAAGTCGATCGCGAAATACGCGAACAGTTACAAGATTATTATCCTCACGCTTTCTTCGACGACGACCCACTTGATCCTCACCAACCATATGGAGCATACAAGAACGACGAGATGCGGATACTCATCAAACTAAATATAACAATCGGGCAACATACACTGGTGGATCAATTTGAATGGGAAGTCAATAATCCGCTGAATGCGGCAGAGGAATTCGCGGGACAGATGGCGGCCGATATGTCGTTGTCCGGAGAGTTTACCACAGCTATCGCACATTCCATCCGAGAGCAGTGTCAGATGTTCACAAAAAGCCTGTACATCACAGGTCATCCGTTTGATGGAAGACCTGTCGAGGATACCGATATCCAGGACAACTTTCTGCCGTCTCCACTCCCATCAGTGTTCCGACCTATGCAGTCAACAAAAGACTTCCAGCCCTACTTGTACGAGCTTAGCCATGCTGAATTAGAACGAGCTGAATTATCTATTATGCGAGAACAACGTCGTCAGAAACGCTCCGTCAACCGACGTGGTGGCCCGGCACTGCCAGACCTCAAAGATCGTCAGCGAACTGTTAGGACTCTGGTCGTATCATCTGTTCTCCCCGGGGCCGCCGAATCCCTTGAAGAAAGCCATCTCTTCAAAGCTATGCGGAAAGTACGAGAGGGTCGTCGCCGTGGCAATGAGAGTAACTCGGATGAGTCTGATAGTGACGATTCAGTAGTGGAATCTCCTGCTCCAGCGCAGCTGACTGGAGGCACTGCACGAACAAGAGGAATGCGAGGTGCTGCTACTGCCGCTCAAATAGCTATGAGATCCGCTATTGGACAAGGACGATCACAGACCCCAGAAGTCGCTCAATTGCATGAGCCTAGGACATCAAGGGCACTGAGATACGAAGCCCGTGAAGAGAGTGTTCCTGAACCGGTCACCCTCATTGTCAGGCTCCGAATATCATCTGCAAAGTTGAAGGAATGGCAGCGTAATCCGAGAGCGTTTACAAAACCTACCCCAGCTCCTTCCATGCCGGCACTCCCACAGTCTACCCCTAGAAGCACTCCTGGTGTCAACTCTATGTTGCCCCCTCCTTCGCCTGCTGTACCTGCTCGCTCCACTCCAGGTGCGCCGACACCAGTCGAAGCCTCTCCTCGCGCGTCTGCCACACCAACCCCAACTCCACAATCACAAAAGCAATTGCAGTACAAGCCCGATGGCTCATTAGACGCATCATGGCCTGCACCCACCAATCCACTAAACGTAAGAAAAGCATCTACTTATGAGTCATTGGAACTACACACTGACCACATCCAGCCTCCTCCGCCTCAGTGGCTTCAGCAAGCTATACAGGATCTATTAGAGAGGAACCCTGGAGAATCAGTTGAAATCACTATGCGCTACGTCGTCCTGAACGAAGCGTGGGAGCATCCGGAAAAGAAGACCATTGAATCGAAGGCGGTTAAGCTAGATAATTTTTCGGCATCGTCTCCTTTACCGCCGAATCATAAAGCGTACTACGTACCACGGATCAGGTGCATTGACTGCCCAGGCAAGGTCTACAATGCGGGCCCTGGGCATACCGTTAGCAATTTTGAATTGCACTTGAAGAACCGTGGCCACATGACGAATGTCGCTAAACGCACTGGTCAAGCAGTTGCATAGTAAGGATATTGACTTTAAACAAGACCAGCATGGGGTATGGGGAACACCGAGTGGGGTCTCATTTACGCGAGCGCATTTTTGGAAGCTGGTTGAGCGTCCCCTGTACAAAACAGCATGTTTCTTTTTGAGCGTAGGCCAACGTGCTAGAGCATCGGCGTTCTCATTCGCCGGCACAATTTGGGTAGTAGTAACCCTTGTCACTTTTCGTTGGATCAATAAAGCAATAGGACCATGGATTATCTTCATCTTCAAACGTGCCCCTTCTTCCGGCGCACATATAAGCAGGGCTGTCAAGTTAGGTGCCACATGTGTCAAGAAGTCTTACCGAGGAGTGCTTTGTCTCGGCATCTGGTATTGGGCTGTTATTTTTAAGTGCAGTGTTTGACGAGCAGATACATTTCTAAAAAATTTAAAGACTTGTCTCTATTCACGGCAAATCTGTGTCTACGTCGAATCATTTTCATCACGTGGTCGGCTCTCGATACTTGCATATTTACGTGAGCTAAAGATGGTTGTCCCAAACAACCCGGCAAGACTTATCGTATTTGTCCTCAGTATCTTCATCATGCGCTTAAATGCCGCTTTACCGATCCGCCTACTCACACACAACATTCGTTACGCGATCACGGTCCCCTTTGTAGGTGAGAAGCCATGGGCTGACCGGAAAGCCATGATCATCAACGAGCTCCAATACAACTCGTTACACAACCCGGAATCGTTTATTTGTTTACAGGAGGCCCTCCATACCCAAATTGTTGACATTATGGGTGGTCTCGGCTCAGACTGGACATACATCGGCGTTGGCCGCGACGATGGCAAAGAAAAGGGAGAATACAGTCCAATTATCTTCCGCAAAGCTATCTGGGAACTAGGATCATGGAAGACTGTTTGGCTCAATGAAGACGGTAGCGTTGGCAAGAAGGGCTGGGATGCAGGGAGCGTGAGAATAGTCACTATGGGCGAATTCAAGCATGTTCAGAGCAAGAAGAAGGTCCTAGGGCTATGCACGCATTTTGACAACTCGGGTCTTATCAGCAGGAGGGAG
This sequence comes from Ophiosphaerella herpotricha, assembly GCA_028458525.1. Classification (NCBI taxonomy): domain Eukaryota; kingdom Fungi; phylum Ascomycota; class Dothideomycetes; order Pleosporales; family Phaeosphaeriaceae; genus Ophiosphaerella; species Ophiosphaerella herpotricha. The sequence continues at coordinate 79,168 of JALNQK010000056.1, forward strand.
AGTGCAAAGATTATACTGAAGCTCATTGAGGATTGGAGCTCGGTAACGGAAGACACAGTGCCGGTTTTTCTCGCTGGCGACCTCAATAGTGAGACGAGCGGCGAGGCGTATCAGATTCTGAATGGCAAGAATTCGTCGTTGAGAGATGCGAGGGAGCTAGCAAAGTGGCGGTACGGAAACCAGTACACCTACACTGGATTTGCGAATGAGAAGCAATTGCTGGACTTTGTGTTTCTAGGGCCAAGGAATGGGAGCGATTGGGAGGTGCAGGGATATAGTGTGTTGCCAAATCGGTTTGACGACGGTGTGTTCAGTAGTGATCATAGGGCTGTTGTGGTAGACGGAGTGCTCTAAGCACGTCACATGCCAATGTACCCCATTGGGCTCTTGTCAACGATCCAATGCAAACAGTAAAGGCCGGGCGGCAGGCCAGGCACGCGTCATCATTGGAGTGTAAGCGAGGCAGAACCCCTCAGTGGGGCACCAAGGTCAAAACGACAGGAACGACGTCGACGTCCCACCTCGAGTTCAGCCTCTAATTGTTCCTGCCATTCTCTCTCACACCTTCAACATGGCCGAAGAAGTCGCTGTAGGTATGTCATTGAGCTTGGGCCGAGCCCAAGCCTGCTCCATTACCCTCACATGTACCACCATCCAAGATGCTGACCCTATCCTTTCTAGATTATACGCTCGCGAACCCGGACACCTTGACCAAGTACAAGGTTGCCGCAGAAATCTCCCAGAAGGTTCTCAAGGAAGTCTCTGGTGTGTTGCATGCCTTGTTGCCAGCTTCGGCAAGGCCGTGGCGTGGCATGGACTGACGTGTTTGCAGGATGGATCAAGACCGACGCCAGCATCGTTGAGCTCTGTGAGCGTGGTGACGCGCTTCTAGCTGAGGAGGTGGGTAAGGTTTACAAGGGCAAGAAGGTTCTCAAGGGCATTGGACACTGCACCACCATCTCACCGAGCTCCTACATCACGCCCTACACTCCACTCAAGTCAGACACGAAGGAGGCTGCTGCGACACTAAAGGAGGGTGAAGTTGTCAAGATCCAACTCGGCGCTCAAATCGACGGCTTCTGCACCATTGTTTGCGACAATGTAATCGTCAGCAACGACGGCGAGATCACTGGAAGGGAGGCGGATCTTATTCTGGCCACATACTACGCGAACGAACTACTCCTAAGGCTGATGGTTCCACCCGGCCTAGTTGCACAGGGCGACGAGGAGGAGCAGAAGAAGGCTGCTTCAAGGAAGCCCTACACCCAGAGCCAGATTACCCAGCTGCTTGAGAAGGTCACCAAGGCATACGACTGCAATCTTGTCGAGAGCACGACTATTTGGTTATTCGAACATAACGAGATCGAGGCCAAGAAGAAGATCATATTGGCTCCTGGCGAGGGCGTCAAAGGTGAGGGCTTGCCCGAAGTTGGCGAGGTTTGGGGCGTTGAGATGGGCGTTAGCCTTGGTAGTGGAAAGGTCAAGAATAACGGCAACAGGACCACGCTTCATCGCCGTACAGATACCAAGTACCAACTGAAGCGTCCCACTTCACGGTCGCTCTTATCCGAGGTAGTCAAGAAGTTTGGCACCTTCCCCTTCAGTCTGCGACAGCTTGAGGACGAAAAGACCGCCAAGGTTGGTGTTGTAGAGTGTGTCCGAGGCGGCGTACTCCGCCAATATGAGGTGGTTGTAGACAAGGACAGCAAGCCCGTTGCTAGACTATTTACCACAGTCGGTAGGTACCCGTTTCTTATCATCTACCCAGTAATCTATTGACAAAAATGTAGCAATTACCAAGAGCGGCATGCAGCGCCTTGCGCAGCCTCCAGCGCTAGACCTTGACAAGTACAAGTCTGACAAAAAGATTGAGGATGAAGAGATCTTGAAGATTCTTGAGCAGCCCATCGGCAAGACGTCGACTAAGAAGAACAAAAAGAAGAAGAAGAAGCCCGCCAAGAAGGCTGCTGCGGGAGGTGCTGCCGCTGAAGAAGAGGAAAGTGGTGACGAAGAATAGCTGCATATCATGGATGACCATAGAAATGACCACGGAGGCTCCATCTGACACCAGAGATGAACGATGCGTAAATTGATCACGTCAAGCCCAACGATAGCTCGGTGTGTATGAACGACATTGTTTGACTAGGCATCACTTGATCCGGATCAAGCACATCGAGTAGTGGCCACAATAGCCTCAAAATAAATCGTCAAACCGCCATGACTATGTTCATACGCTGAAATTTGATGTCCGTTGGTTGATATATCTGTGGCAGTTAGCTGGACCACGCAGTCTTGGCTCAATGGCAGACTTCTGTGTTTGTATTTGGTTTGATAGTCAGTGAATGACTGATGATATATGGGCAGTGTGTCATTTCCCTGGATCTGCTCACAGAAGTCTTGGTATCGCTTGTGACCTTCAAAAGAATTGTTGTGGCCTTTTGGGGTTTGTGCGTCTCCACCCAACTCGGGGCGCGACCTCCATTAGGTGTCGGCACTAAGGAGAGTTCGGCTACAAGAATGAAGTACCATCGGCGCGGTCACAAACCAGTAGCTATTTGCACTTGTTCGGCTTTTGTTGGCCTACCTGGCCCTATAAATGTTCAGGAAATGCCAAAAAAAAATCCCCCCCTTCATCTGGTTTTATGGGATGGAGCATTTATGACACTAGCGCTTTGATAGCTCTGGACAATCCAGGGCTGCTTGCTATTTGCTCTCCTTGCCAATTCAGTGCTTATTACACTTTCAATATAGCATAGCAAGTGATGCCAAGGGCCGATCATTGACTTAGTAAAGGCCAGCACTATTTTGGGGCGTTCAAACATGACATGGTCAAAATTGTCGCCGGATGATACAAGCCCCTGAGTTGGCGGTGTTGTATTGAGCTTGTGTATTATTATGGTAATTGGCAGGAAAATAAGGCTTAATGATAGAGGGCCGTGAATGATGGACTCTGATACTTGATGTGTGTGTCAGGATGGTGACAAGTGAAGGTGAATGCGAGAATAGCGTGCCAGGCAGAGAGGCTGCCTATATGTTGACCACAAACACAGGCTTTGCATGCCACAACCAACTTTTCTGCAAAGGCGACAATAGGTTATTTAGCCTGCTTCACACACACACACAAAAAAAAATCCGAGCAAGTCCGAGGCACTGGTCCTATTGTGTTGTGCGGACAATAGGTGCGAAGGGCTCGGACGTTATCTTGCTGATTAAGGTCTCCTTTGAAATTGTACATCTCACGGCTCCATCCTCACATCCACTACCTCCGCCAACAACCAGCCACGCGCACAACCATAAGTGCACAAGGTAACGGCGCTGTTTGCGCACAAAGGGAATTTCAGGATAGCGCGTGCAGTAAGGATCATGTGATGGCTCGCCGTGCCACAACATCGCGCTTATAAAGTTGCAGGTTCCTTTCACGTCGCCATGCCGGCCCTACGCAAATCCGCCCGCGCTCCAGCCCACAACCTTTCCAACGGCACCCCATATGCCTCACCCACGGGAACCCCTAGCGAATCAACCGGCGGCAAGCGACAGAGTCTTTTGACAGAGTGGGCTGAGCCGATTCCTCAGACGCTTGCGCCCTCGTTCGAAGAGCACGGATTCGCCAGGCACGGCGTATTGGAGACCATGGCGCCGCTCGGAGTCCCGCCGTCAGCCAGAGTGAAGCAACGCACGCGCGCAATGGGTGAGGCTGCCGCTCGCAATTCTGCCTTTGGCAAGGGCAACGCGGCCATGTTCAGCGACGACATTGGATCTACGCCAGAAGTCACGCCTGCGCCTGAGCTGGAGCCGGACGACTCGGAGCGGCAAGAGGAGGACGAGGTGCAGGTCGACTTTGCGCCGCAGGATGAAGAAGAGGATGACGACTACGAGCCCACAAAGCCCGCGAAGAAGAAGGCCAAGGTCTCCAAAACTCCAGTCAGGGGCAAGACGCCTGTTCAAGGCAAGACGCCTGTCAAGAACACCATGGTCAAGTCTGCATCCGTCTCGGCAAGCCCAGCCGTACAGGCCGTCCAGCATGGCCAACTCCCGCCACCCGTCACCGACGAGACTGCACAACGCATCCACACCGCCGTGAATGATGCCATTCTGCGCGCCAATAAGTTCGATAGGCGGCAAGTTGGTGTTGCTCTCAAAGAGATGTGGGAAGAGAGCAAGGTCAACGCTGCCATAGCAGCAGTCATGGACGCTGTTATCCACGACGATATCACCGATGAGCAGTGGACCACTTTTCGCACTTTTATTAAAGCCTCGCGCAAGCGACAAAAGAATGATGCCAAATGGCAGAGACTCCAAGAAGCACATGCTAGTCGACGCCCCGCAGGCGGTCCGAGCCTGAGCCAGCAAACTTCACCACGCGCTAGTAGCGAAATAATCCCAGAAGACTCAGCATCTGCAGCTGGTGATGCAGGCGATAGCTCCGCCTACACTGCTACAGCAAACACCCACCACGCTTTGCAAGATTCTATCGAGCGAAATCCGGCCTCAGCACCCGCCCATCCATTCAAAGTTGTTCCACCCATTTCTGCGGATATGTCTGTTGAGTCCAACACAAGGATGCAGTCAAAGTCGCCTCGCAAGAAACCTACTACAAACGGTCATCCTGCGCCTGATGCCGAGGCGGGTACTAATGGCAGTCTCTCTACGAACGTGTCGGCTCCAACAGGAAAAACACCTGACTCGGGTGGCGGTAGTGACTCTGAGCTTTCAGAAGTTAACGAAGAGATTGTTCAAAAGGGACCTCCAGAGCCTGTCCAGACAAATAACAAGATGATGAACGCCGCGGCAGCAGCAGCTGCGAAGAAGGTCAAAAGCGCTGCTTTTGCCCGTGCTGCAAAGAAATCAAAACCAAACGCAGGAAAGCTTTTTGGTAAGCACGCATACAAGCAACAGCAGCCAACGCCCGAGCAACAGGCAGAGGATCAACGAGTGAACGACGCACGAGAGGAGATGGTCAGACAGCAACCCATTCGACAGTTCGATTACAGCTCAATCCAGGTGTCTGATGTCCGCTTTGACGATGAAATCAACGACACTGAGTCTTTGACCGAGTCTCAGATCGCCGTAGGACCGCCAGTGGACTCTGATCAGCCTCGTAGAGCTGGTCGAGTGCCTCATCATAACGCAAAGCGCTTTCGGTCAGATGCTTCCAGATTTTCGTCCCCTCTGCCCGAGTCAACCGCAGGAACGAGGCCATCAACACCTGCGATTGGCCCAGTTCCCAAGAGGATTAAGCTGACTCACAGCAATACTGCGAGAACGAAACGATCGTAAGTCTCCTAATTTCTTTTCACTATCTTTTCGTTGGGCAGTGCACCCCTAGTGCCTATCACAGTGCAGGGGTAATGGCGTCGATTGAGCAAGCTCTACGTGTTTGTTTGTGTTTGCCGCACCCTATACATAAGATTCTCGTCAAATCGTCGCGAAGACTAACTTTAATGTGCATAGACCGGTTAAGAACCGACAGGAAGGACCTATTGCTGGTGTAGCCTATGTCAACGGTGGTGGCGGTTCGAGACAGCTGGGGCCTGATGACAACGACCCAGTAAGTGCCACTCAAATTCCCGAAGCATCCAACCACGCCATTCCTCTTCCTCCACACAACCCATCAGCACCACACTTTTTTTTTTCATTTCCCATCCCAAATGTTACTTCCCAGAAATCTCACTCCTCTCAAACTCCCCATCTCTCCTCCACTTTCAGTGTTGTCTTCGCCTCTAACTGAATGTCAGAACTCGCCGCAGTCAGAGAGTGATGACCTTTGCTCAGCCTGCAAAGGTGCAGGCGAGTTTGTTTGTTGTGAAGGCTGTCCACGCGTTTTCCACCTTTTGTGCTGCGATCCTCCGCGTGTTGATGTTCCTGAGGGCGCATTTCATTGTCATGAGTGCCGACCGAGGGGTTTGCACGATGAGACTGCCGAGTCCTACTCGAGCCTTGGGCCACTCTTCAGGGCTCTCGAGCGCACCAACGCCCGCGCGTTTGCTTTGCCTCATGACATTCAGACCTACTATGAGGGTGTCTCTGCGCGAGGTGATGGTTCGTATTTTGAAGAGACCAAGAAGTTCCCACTGTACGTTTGACGCGTCATATCGCGTGATTCAATGCTAACGTAAATCAGTGCAAAGAACAGTGGCTATGGCTACCAAAAGCCTGACTACACGAGGGTTCTTGATGGTGATCAGAAGCCCATATTGTGTTCACAGTGTGGTCTTTCCAGTAACCACAAACGTCAACTACTAAAGTGTGACTTTTGTCACGCGCACTGGCATTTGGATTGCCTTGACCCGCCTCTCGCTAATCCACCACATATCGGCATCGATGCAACTCAACGAGATGCATGGAGGTGCCCGCGTCATATTGAGCACGATCTACGCAGTGGGCTTCTTTTTCAAAATGATCTCAATGACTTGGACGATGAGGTGGAGATGGCCGACGCCGCGCCGGTTCCCCGGGTCGCACGCAAAGTTCGCACCGTCAAGCAGTCCAAGATCATTGAGCCTACCTTTTCGCGTGGTATGCGCAACAACGGTTTGATTGAACTTATAAATGACCCCGATGATGAAACTGATGGTGAAGGTAACTATGTGTTTGGCCCTGATGACTCCAAGGATCTCAACTCCAAGGTGTTCCGTGTTCCCGAGAAGGGAATCATACTTGACTTTGTCAGCAAGGTCAAGAGGTATGTGCACTCGTCCCATCATGTCATCAAACTAATAGCTAATGTGTCTCGCAGCGGCCGTGTTGTCAGGAACCACAAGTCGCGCATCACCGCCAAAGCTACTTCAAATCACAAGACGTCTATGCAAAACTTTGTCGCTCGCTCTTTGGCGGATCAACAAACGATACTCACTCTGGCACGTCTTGCAGACAAAGAGAAGGACATTGGCTTGACTGGGAATAATGTCGAGGGGCTCCTCCTCACGCTCACTGTAAGACCTCCCCCTGTGCCCCACTTGCATTGTTTCCAACCACCGGCGCTAATTCGTGTGCAACAGGCCGAAGCTGATCACGATGTCACCACTGCATTTGACAATGCTGCTCCTCCGCCAGTCACTCCAGACCAGCGTGCCCAGTTGTTGAAGCTGCAGGAGCTTATCTCGCTACGTCTCAACGGTTGAGCGACCTTCAGCCGACCCCGACCCGAGCTTTTAGCTTCGTTACGAGGACGCCACTGCATCCCTAGTCTTGAGTCTGGACCACCAATACTTCATCATGCAGTAAACAGACGACACTTTCCAAATTATGTTACTAGCCATTGCTGTTTAAAATTCGCAATTTCAAAAACCTTGCGAAAAGCCCAGGGCTGGCTGAACACCTCAGCTCTTTCAAGTCGAACGAGACACTTGTCCACTCTCCGAACGCGCGGCGGATCTGACCGAGACGCACAAATACCTCACTCCCAACCCAAAAGCTCGCATGAAAATTCTCGCATATGTAGCACTCAATTCCCTTTAGCCCATTTCCACGTTTTCACCACCCATCACCGCTTTAGCACCTTTCTGCGAAGCACTGTGCTGTACTAAACTGCATAGCGAGGCGTTCAATCGACACTTTTGTACCATTCTTAGCTCTCGGCGTGGGGCCTCTACATCTGGCGCTCACCCTGGGACTGGGCAACTTGGTTTCCCGGTGGCAGCATTTTGCTACTATTGTCAGTTTTTTGTCCCTTCCCCGTTGCTTAGCTTGCATGGTATTTTACTTTAGGAGCGGAGCAGAACTCAAAGAGTCGATTTGGTCGGATGGGTTATTTGAACAATATGTAGGCCATGAACAACATGCATAGTATCGATATTCTGCACTCTGACTATGGCTTTGAACGTGATGCTCTCTGATCTCACGGGCGATGCCTAAAGATGTGTGCGTACTTTGCCCAAACGTCCTTCATCTGACACGTTGCGCGCATTCCGAAACAAGCAAGGATATGCTAAGTACACGGCGACAAGGCAGCACAAGACAAGGCGGGCAATCAACTATGACGTGCACGGCCAGACAGCGAAGAAAGAAGCAAGCAAGTTACGATATGATTGGGTACGGTTCATCTATTGCGGTGTTTAGTGCGACGGGGCGCTGGCAACGTCATGGCCAATCCAAGCCATCTTGAGGCCATGTCACACTGACTACTAGCTGTCTTTCAACTTACCTTGCGTACAATTTATTCATTTTTTGCAATATGTGCGCGTAGATAGGAACTTTTGTGGCTCAGGGTTTGCACCGGCCAAAGTAGCGGGGATACAGACAGGTGTCGCGGACGGTGTGTTGCTTGCAGAGCCAGGCGAGGAAGCGCTCGAGACCGAGTCCGTAGCCGCCGTGGGGAGACGAGCCGTATCTGTGTCTGAATTAGCAAGTGTTACTTGTGTGGTAGTGGGCTTCGTACTTTCGCTGGTCAGTGTACCAGTAGTATGCTGCAGGGTCGATTTGTTCCCTTGCGAAGGCGCCCATCAATTCGTCGAAGTTGTCCATTCTCATGCTGCCGCCTACAATTTCTCCGACGCCGGGCATCAGACAGTCTACGCTTTCAGTGACGCGCGGGTCTTCGCTGTCTCTTAGCATATAGAATGCTTTGATGGCAGTTGGGAAGTGGGTGAGGAAGATGGGCCGGTTGATGATGTCTGTCATGCGGCGTTCTGCGGCTTCAGCAATGTCGTCGCCGAACTTGTGCGGCTCGCCATCCTCATTGGGGATGTTGTGCTCAACTAGCCAGTCGATGGCCTCCTGGTACTTCATGCGCTTAAAGGGTCGCTCGGGCATGGCAAACTCGGGGTTGAGGTCGGTGATATATTGCTTGATAACGGGATCAGACATGGTGACCTCCAGAACGCGGCACACGACTTCTTCCAAGTGGGTCAGTAGATCGTCAAAGTTGATGAAGTCAAGCTCGGCTTCAACGTGCGTGTATTCAGCCAAATGACGGCGAGTCAGTGACTTTTCCGCGCGGAAAGACTTCTCGATGCAGTAAACATCACCCATGGAAGGAAGACAGGTCTCGAGATAGAGTTGAGATGACTGTGTAAGGTATGCCTCTTCGTTGTAATATCCAAACTTGAAGAGGGTGGCGCCACCTTCGACTTGGGTTTGCACGAGCGCAGGTGGGCTAACCTTGCGCAATCGCAGGTCCTTATACACGGAGTTAAATGCGAATTCGACGGCGTCGCGAACGATTAAGACTTTTGAGGCAGTCTCTCCTCGGAGAGTGAGATGTCGTAGGTCTAGAAGTGTTGCGTGTTCAGTGTCCTTGGACACCCGGTTGGTGATGGCATCGTCTCCACCTGCTGCCTTCCATCCAGCGTGAATCCTGTAGTAGTCGGCGTGTAGTTCTCGGTTGTTGGGAGCATGCGCACCAGCGGGTACCTCTCTCAGCTCACCCAGGATCTCTATGCTCGTCTCGCGGGTCAGAGTGAGGGCATCGTAGGTTTTGGCGAGTTTGCCGGTGAAGATGACCTGCATGTAGCCGTAGCCGTCTCTCAATGTGACGAACATGACCTCCTTTTGCCTTCGCTCGCGATGGACCCTGCCGAATACGCGTACCCGTGTGCCCTTTACATCTTTGCCATCGCCCAGTGTGATTTTACTCGAGTCAGTGTCGTCGAGCTTGATCTTGACGGCCCGAGGCAAGCTTGTATCTTCTTCCAGCACAATCTTCTTAGCCTCATTGAGCACGAGGTTGCGAGCTGCGTCTTCCTTCATGCGCAGCGCAAGCTGTTCCTCCTCTTTACCGGCCTTCTTCTTTTGGGCCTTTGCATAGTTGACCGCCTTCTTCAGTGCGGACTTTGCTGCGTCTTTCCATTCTAGTCTTGAAGATGGGTCTGCGCCTTCCGCGACCTCGCCCGTGACGCTTTTTCTGGTCTTGTACTTTGCAGTCTCACCGCGCGTGAGCAGCGCATAGCCAAGCGACTTGTAAGGCGATGATTCGTCGCCAGTCTGCTCGGCGATGTCCTGGCCAACATCTTCGTCAATGTAGTAGGTTGAGTCGGCCATGGCGACTGCGATTGGGGCAGAATCAAAGGTTGCGCTGGGTTTGTTGGTCAGATACTGGAATGGGTGCGACTTGTTCTTGATATTTGAGTCACTCCGCTGCTGTGACTCGTACCCCTCGATAGGGGCTCGTGCGCGCGACTTATGAAGCACCTCAGGTCTCGATAAGACTTCCTACAATCTCCCTTATCTGCTGCTGAACACCGATTCTGTCCTGCTTGACCCCGACAGAGCTCTGCATCAGTCACAGGTATCTCTCCTCATTTGGAAATCTATATTTCGCTGTGCATGATGAAATTTGCTGGACGTGTCGCTTCAATGCATTCAATCGTCGTTCTCAATTCCGCGCTGACAAACTAACCTTTTATAAGCAAATCAAGTTAGGGTAGATAGTCAAGCTTCTCAGAGGCATGAGCCATATCTCTCAGCTCGACCAACCTCTTCACATTGTCTTAGCATACTGTTGCAACACTCACTCTACTATTCCAGAAATATGTCGGACCCATATTTGTATACCTACCCATCGCCTCTAGAGGGCTACGAAAGTCTTGAGCCATTGTCCAAGTGTGTGCCATTCGCGCTATTCTTATGATTTCTGCCTTGTATACTGAAGTCCAGATAGCGAGAAGACAGACGACGGCAAATCATATGTCAACCCACTGAGCACCAAGAAAAGTAAATCTTACAACTTTTTCGTATCACCCATAACCAACGGCATTCGGGGTGGCTTTGAGTGAGCATGCTCGGTGGCTATTCAGTTACCATCCAACTAATATCGGGACAGTGTCCACATTTATTTTTTTCAATCTGATGCAGAACAAACAAAGTTCGCAACGCAACTCTGGGAAAGGATACGACGAGAGTGTACGCAATTTTCTCGCGAAAAGTTATCTACCTAGCTCACTGCCTTACCTACAGTTCCTGAACTAAGAATTTACAAAGTCTGGGATAAACCGATAGGCCCTCATCCTGTAGCCATGTTTGAGGTTAATCTCTTCAACCCAGGTGTGTAGCTTGGCGATGCATTGGAGAAGTACTTAGCTAATGTGACATAGAGCAATTCGGTGCATTCATCCCCTGGCTAGTGATCAACAGAGGTCCGCTATCGGCGCTCATCCACCCTAATACAGATGATGAGTTGAGGGATCACACGCAAAGAGCAACTTGGATGGGGCCGCCATTGCCATTGAACGTGAAGCAAATGCAGCAGACAATTGCACAACGCCTAAGCAAAGCGTAATGATAGCATGTAGTATAGCAACAGTATGGCGTAGGAAACAGCATATTTGATCGATATCTCGTTATTGTATGGGTATATTGGTCTGATATGATGCCTTGTGGCGCTTTGTGTAGGAAGGCCTACTGGTGCACATGGCTAGCTTCGGTGCAGTTGCAAGAGTGGCCATTCCCCTTGTCTCTCGCTGTCATAGTAACTAGTTCGACGCTGACGACGAACTGGAATTGTCAGCAACTAATAGTGCAATGATAAATCATTACTATTTTCTGTTGATCAGCAGCTGGGCCGCACTCAGCCCTTGATTTCTCCGGCTGCACCCTTCTTCTTTTTCTTATCCTTCTTGCCCTTCTTACGGTCCCTCTTCTTCAGTCCACTCATGCCGGTCTTACAAGCCTCCACATAGCGTACGAAAAAGCCATCGAGATCATCTGGGTTAAGAACTGTACTTAAAACAATCTTGTCAACATCCGCCCTGTCTGTGCCCTTCCTTTTTGAGCTCTTGTTGTTGGAAGCGCGAATTAGAATCGGTAGTGGGTTCTCCGGATGGGTGTCCCATAAGGGATCGTCTGCTACTTTTGCTGCATCCGGAGGCGTGGCTGTTGAGTCGAAAGTCAGACGTTTTTGTGTGAGATAGACGCTGCCATGGCCCTTTTTGCGGTTGTGCTCGAAGAGATTGCCGAGTTGAGTAAAGAACTAGCAGAGGGTTAGTATATTTATGAGTTAACCAAGCAGAGTGCCGTACCTCTTCGTTACTCAAGTGTTCGCGACCCATCGTGGATGTAGAGCTATGTTATAATTGCGCCATAGGTGGTGGTGGCAGGTGGAGGGCGCGGAGACGCGGGGAATTGATCCAGAAACCTCCGACATCTCTCTCAACTTTTTGCGACCAGGTTTACCGTCACCCTACAACATGCGCCAAACATACGGAGGGCCAAAACTGCCAAAAGAGTTACGAGATCAGTTTGGAGGTATGCATAGCCTAAAACTGAACTTTTGCATTGCTCACTGTACATAGATCCCGCGAACCGCGGCAAGAAATCAGGCGGCCGCAATGGGCAATTGAACCGCAAAGACAAGCGCAAAGCCAAGCGCATAGAAAGGAAGTCGCAAAAAGGGACCAGGGCATTTCCTGCACGTCCCGTGCCTGTCCGCTCTCAATATGAGAGGAGGCCAGTCCAAGACGAGCCGGAGTCAGAGGAAGAGGAGATAGATTGGGACAATGTCACAGATGAAGGCACTCCACCGCCACCGCCTGCGAAGGAATCGCCTAAGCTACCAAAAAGCATATTGAAAAAAAAGTCACTACCTAAAGAAGTCGGCTCACCGCCGCCAGCAGCTACAGTCTCGAGCGTTGTTAGAGTTCGATTGGCGCAAGAGGATGCTGAAATTAGGGCCCTGGAGAAGAAGCTTGGCGTAAAGGGCAAGAAAAAATCAAAGGGCGCTGACGATGGACTTGACGATATCTTTGGTGATCTTGGCGGCTTTGGCAGTGAAGATGAATTAGAAGGCAAACCTGTGAAAAGGAAACGAGACAAGGATGATGCATGGCTTGCGAGTAAGAGGCAGAAAGCCCTTAATGTCGCTCCAGAAGAATCTAGCGAGGATGATTCTGATCTCGAAGACCTTGGTTCTGAGGATCTTGAAGCTAGCGAGGAAGAAATTGGATTATCGGGAGAGGACGACGAGTCCGCCGCTGAGGCTTTCGACTCTGACGGTGACGGAAGCGATGAAGATGCAGAGCCTGTCCAACCTCGAAAACGGGAGAATCCTTACGTGGCTCCTGTCGCGTCTGACTCTGCACATTCTACGAAATACGTACCTCCAGCTTTACGGGCGCCACCTTCTTCTGATGTCGAGGCTTTATCACGACTTAGACGGCAGATTCAAGGCCTGCTCAACCGTCTCTCGGAAGCTAATATATTATCAATCCTGCGTGACATTGAACAAGTATATCAAAATAACCCGCGAGGCTACGTCAACACGACATTAGCCAACCTGCTCATGGGCATGCTATCTGACCCAAGCGCGCTTCTGGACACTTTTCTTATCCTACACGCTGGATTTATCGCCGCAGTCTACAAGGTGATCGGACCAGACTTTGGTGCTCAAATAGTGGAACGAATCATCGCCGAATTCGACCAAAATTACCAGCGAAACAAAGAGGGCGCCGGCAAACAAACTACGAACCTTGTATCTTTGTTGGCAGACCTATACACGTTTCAAGTAATTGGCAGCAATCTCATCTTCGATTACATTAGGTTCTTTCTTGATGAACTATCAGACATCAACACAGAGCTTCTCTTACGAATTGTCCGAGCAGCTGGGCCACAGCTTCGACAGGATGATCCATCTGCATTGAGGGACATTGTTGTCTTGCTGCAGAAGTCAGTGACCAAAATTGATCAAAAGAATCTGTCAGTTCGTACCAGATTCATGATTGAGACAATCAATGACCTCAAAAACAACCGAATGAAAACTGGTGTAGCCGCTTCCGCTATATCAAAAGAGCACACCACACGAATGAAGAAGGAGCTAGGCACACTGAGTACACGAAATCTTAAGGCCACTGAACCACTACGGATAGGCCTCAAGGATATTAAGGATACAGAGAAGAAAGGCAAATGGTGGATGGTAGGAGCTAGCTGGCGGAACGACGTTGTCAGTGAAGCAACAACGGCAAACAACACAGACTTGCAGTCACAACAGGCCAGCCACCTTGACGACGAAGATGCAAGTGACGATATCGACCTAGTACAGCTTGCTCGGGAGCAGCGCATGAACACAGACGTCCGACGAGCAATTTTCATTTCTATAATGTCTGCCAGCGACTTCAAAGACGCCCATGTCCGTCTCAACAAGCTCAACCTCAAGAAGTCACAGGAAACAGAGATCCCCCGAGTCATTGTACACTGCGCGGGGACCGAAACGACCTACAACCCCTATTACACAGTGCTTGCCCGTAAAATTTGTGCAGATCACAAAACGCGAAAAGCCTTCCAGTTCGCGCTCTGGGATATTTTCAAGAGTCTTGGTGAGAAACAAGATGGGGCTGAAGATTCGGACGAGGATGAGGAAACGAACACGAATGATGGCCAATCACTGCGCAAACTTGTGAACCAAGGCAAGTTATATGGTATACTCATTGGCCGGAAAGCGCTACCCATCACGAGCCTCAAAAACCTCAATTTTCCATACCTTCAATCAAGGACAAAGATCTTTATCGAGGTCCTCATGGTCAGCACCATTCTGGAGTCCCAGAAAATTTTGAAGGACAAACGCAACAAAAAAGCGCTCTTAGAGGTATTCGTTGAAGTTGATCAAGCTCCGGAGATGATCGCTGGGTTACAGTATTTCGTGAAGAAAGTAGTGGCGAAGACGGATATTGTCGAGGGGAAGGAGAAAGAGACGGTGACGTGGGGTTGTAAAGCAACTATGGACATGTTGGCCCGTCTGCTAGCAACAACAATAATGGAGGAAGGCTGACAAGTGGGCGGATTGCAGCAGGGGATAGTAATCATATCATATGCAGATTTGCGAGCTGTGGCCTGGTGATGTGTGGAGGCGAGTGAAGCTAACCGGCTTGAGCCGCGAGAAGCCCGCACCCCAGCATCTTTCCCGGCCGAAGCTCCGAGTATGAAAAGAGCTCAACAACCGTCGACGTCCAAACGCCATCCATTGACGCCTGTTATCTCAGCCGTACCTTTTACGGGCTTCCTTGATTTCACTCCTCCCCATCCTGGCCAGTATGTTTCGCTCGCTTGCGCCGCGCGCAATCCAAAGGGCGACACGGCCCGTTTCCAATAACACCTTCTGCGCATCCAACATCTACTTCCAGAACCGATTGCGACGGGGCTATGCTTCGGAAGCCGGTACGTCGCACTGCTATGAAGCCCAGTCAATATGCCAGAGCTAACTGGCGGACAGAGGAGAAGGACTTAGTCATCATCGGCGGCGGTGTTGCAGGATATGTCGCAGCTATCAAAGCTGGACAGGCTGGCTTGAAGGTCAGCCAGCGAGTCGCCTGAACGCAGCGAACCGATACTAATGGAGCACCACAGGTTACATGTATCGAGAAGCGTGGCTCCCTCGGCGGAACCTGCTTAAACGTCGGCTGCATCCCTTCGAAATCGTTGCTCAACAACTCGCACCTCTACCACCAGGTTCTCCACGATACCAAGGGCCGCGGTATCGAGGTCGGCGATGTCAAGCTCAATCTCCCAGCCATGATGAAGGCGAAAGAGACATCTGTATCTGGCTTGACAAAGGGTATCGAGTTTCTGTTCAAGAAGAACAACGTTGAGTACATCAAGGGCACTGGCGCTTTCCAGGACGAGCACACCATCGCTGTCAACCTCGTGGAGGGCGGCGAGACCACTGTTCGCGGGAAGAACATCTTGATTGCTACCGGATCAGAGGCCACGCCGTTCCCCGGCTTGACTATCGATGAGCAGAGGGTCATCACCAGCACTGGCGCCATTGCACTTCAGGAGGTTCCGAAGAAGATGACCGTCATTGGCGGTGGCATCATTGGTCTCGAAATGGTAAGGTTATCAACTTCAAAAGTAGCCGACGTTTTTAATATATCTTAGGCCTCTGTATGGTCGCGCCTGGGCTCTGAGGTTACTGTCGTCGAGTTTCTGGGCCAGATTGGTGGCCCTGGCATGGATAAGGATATCGCAAAGCAGTCCCAAAAGTTCCTAACAAAGCAAGGCTTGAAATTCAAGCTCAACACCAAGGTCACAGCTGGAGAGGTTCATGATGCTGGCGTCAAGGTTAATGTCGAGGCTGCAAAGGGCGGAAAGGAGGAGACTGTAAGTCGAGCTATGAACAGTCTTTTGGAATGTGGGTTAACGTATACAGCTTGACGCTGACGTCGTCCTTGTCGCCATCGGCCGACGACCCTACACCTCTGGTCTGGGTCTTGACAACATTGGTCTTGAGACTGACGAACGAGGGCGCCTGATCATCGACCAGGAGTATCGCACCAAAATCCCCCATATCCGCTCCATCGGTGACTGCACCTTCGGACCTATGCTTGCCCACAAGGCTGAAGAAGAGGCTGTTGCTGCTGTTGAATACATTACCAAGGGCTACGGCCACGTCAACTACGGTGCCATTCCTTCGGTCATGTACACTCATCCCGAGGTTGCTTGGGTCGGCCAGAACGAGCAGGAATTGAAGGCCGCTGACATCAAGTACAAGACTGGGACTTTCCCCTTCTCCGCCAACTCGAGAGCGAAGACCAACCTCGATTCGGATGGTGTTGTCAAGTTCCTGTCAGATGCCAGCACTGATCGGATTCTGGGCATTCACATCATTGGCGCCAATGCTGGTGAGATGATTGCTGAAGGTACTCTTGCGCTCGAGTACGGTGCAAGCTCAGAGGGTATGTTTGATTCTACTTGAATTAAGATTGCAATACTAACGACAGTCTAGATGTTGCTCGCACATGTCACGCGCATCCTACGCTCGCTGAGGCGTTCAAGGAGGCTGCCATGGCGACTTACGACAAGGCTGTCCACTACTAGAATTTTTGTCTCTTTGGGTTGAGGTGCTCATTCCGGCAGCGGGCATGATCTTGGGATGCTCTCGAGCGGGGAGTCTGTGAATAGTACCCTGTAAAATATCTGATGCTTTATGCTCGTTGAACAGAATACATGATGACTGATTGAGCCGATGGTGTCATTATATCCGCAGTTGTGCCGATAAGGCGGGTGAACCCTGCTAGTGTTACGCGGTAGGTGCATGATCGTGCTACTTTGCATCGCGACGCGTGCCGCGCAGTTCAATCTAGTCCTTCCCCCACCATGGCTCTATTGCCCCCAACGCCCATAGTCAACGCAGCCATGAGTGTCACAGACATTGAGCAGAGGTGTAACGTGCTTCGGAATGACCTGAAAATCTGGGAGAAGAAATTTGCGCTGGAGAACAATGGCCGGAAAGCCGGGCGCGACGACATCAAGGCAGACGAGGATATCTGTATGCGCGCCACTACTCGACCTCCCATACCACCGCATCTGATGATTTTTAGCCAATAAATATAAAGAGTACAACAAGCTGCGAGGCAAATTAACGACCAAAGCTGCCCCACAAACCCCTTCGAAACGAACCACAAGCCGCAAAACCATAGGCGATGCCGACAAAACCCCCAAAGGACTGCCAAAGCCTATAGTTCTCACTCCGCTAAAGAGGAAAAGAGAGGCAGAGTCTGCACTAGAAAACATACCCGGGTCACCCGCCTTCCTGTCACCACAGGGACCTAATGTCATTGGGCCAACCCCACAGCGTGATGGCATAGTACTCGGCTTGTTTGATATTTTGCCTGCTGGTACCCCAAGTAAATCGCAGACTGTACTGGCAGATGTGGAGCTTAACGTTCTCCAAACACCAAGTAGGAAAGCCCAAGAGGCAGGAAGCGAAGCGTCACTAGAGTTAGGGGCACGCGGAGAGCGAACGCCGCTGTCAGCTGGGAAGAGATTCATGCTCAATCAGTTTGTCACACCGAAGAAAAGGAGGCTTGACGATCAGAGCACACCCAGTTCAACATTACGAGGCCTTGCCACTCCAGCCTTTCTGCGGAGAGGTAATATGTTAGGCAATATCGACGAGATGGATGAGACAACACCACGCCCAGCGCCTTGGAAACGGCGTGGTCTTGGAAGAAGCCTTAGCTCTATGATTCAGGCTATGAGGAAAGACGAGAATGACAGGCTAGATGAGGAGGCGGATATTATGCGGGAACTGGAGATGGAAGCGGCAGGCATATCTATGCCAAGAAAGTCCAAAGTGCCTGAGATACAGGCTGAGGACAGTCAAGCACCGATGCCACTGGGTCCTGATCAAGGTGTAGAGAGCGAAGAAGACGAAAATAAGGAGTCAGAGCTAGGGCCTGATGGCAAGCCAAGAAGAGTATGGAAAAAGAAGGGCCTCAAGAGACAAACGAAGCGAGTCATCAGTAAGTTGAATGCTCCAACTGTATATTCTTATATTGACCATCTCCAGTGCGGCCCAATCTTAGCAAACCAAAGCCGGAGCCAACATTACAAGTGCAAGACGACTCAGAATACGAGGCACAACCAACTGCAGATGCAGAGAACCGAGTGGAATCTGACGATGACGCCTCTGACTATGCAAGTGACGTATCACATACACCGAAGAAACGGACATTGCAGAAAAAGAAGACGGATACGGCCAAGGATCAGGCAGCGGAAGGAACAGTAAAGAAGGTTACACGAAAAATCAAAGCAACAGCGCATGCAAACTACAGGAGGCTGAACATCAAGAGCAAAGGTGGCAATGGCGGTAAGGGGAAGTTTGGTCGTCGACGGTGATGTCATAAATATTCTGCCTAATGCCATGTTCATAAGAGGCGGTGAAGTGAACTGTATATCTTTTGTTGTGCCAGGTACCGCAGATATTCCCTATCGAAGGGAGTAATACTCTAAGCCGTGTCAGCTCGGTAGACCAATCGGGTCAGACACGCAGTTGCAATGTATCCAAGACGCTGGGAACGTCAAGCACACTACTGTAGCCTAGAATAAACCATTCCACTGGCGATGCTCTCTACATATTCTTTTAGCAAGATTATCAGTAGCCTGGGACAGCGTGACCGCATAGGTCATCTGGCTTGTTGGGACCAACGTGAGCAGCCGCAAAATGTACAGAGCATATAAGATGTGCGCCTTGTGATAAACTTATGCTTGTGCAGTATTTGGGCTTGGTGAAGCGATATGCCATACATCAGAAACCGAACTTTCGAAGGTTATGAGATACCATGGCGGCCGGAGCGAGTGTTTGCGCACGATCCACCTCCGAGAAGCTTCGGCGCTTCACGTCAAGCCGCGCCTAAGCTTCCACTCGCCGGAGCACACACGACAACCGTATCACCACATATCCCTCTCCACGCTCCATCACCCACGCCTCCCGTACAAACTGCACAGTCAGCCCAAGAAATGGCCGAGAAGGAGCTCCAGACAGTGCTCCAGCAGCTGCACCAAAGCCTCCAATCGCACAACTACCAGCACTCCACATCACTGCTGTCCAAGGCCAAGATAGCCCTTCTCAACATCAACGCCCTCATTCCCCAAGAAAAGTCGTCGCGGAAACACCTCCAGCTGGCCCGCGAGACGCTCGAACTGGGCGCCATCATCTCTATCCGCCTCAAAGATACGGTTTCCTTCACACGCTACTTCCAGCAGCTGCAGCCCTTCTACTCGCTGCCCTCGTCAAAACTGCCGGCAGAGGGCGGCAATGCAAGCAAGATCACGGGCCTCTATCTGCTGCTGTTGCTGAGCGAGGGCGACTATGCGGGCTTCCACACGCTGCTAGAGACGCTCGAGGTGGCGGCTGCGCAGGAGGGCAAGAAGCTGGAGGACGACCAGTTCATCCAGTACCCAATAAGGCTGGAGCAGGCGCTTATGGAGGGGAGCTACGATAGGGTGTGGGGCGAGACCAAGAAGGAGAGGGTGCCGAGCGAGGAGTTTGGCTTGTTCACCGAGGTACGTGCGCTGACATTCTTGTAGGACTGGCAGTCGCTCGAAGCGGATGCTAATCCATACAGATCCTCGTTGGCACCATCCGCAAGGAAATCGCTTCCTGCAGCGAGCGCGCCTATCCCTCAATCCCCGTCTCTGACGCCAAATCCCTCCTCTTCCTCGACTCAGAAGGCAGCGTAGTCAACTTCGCCAAGGAGTGTGGGTGGGTGGTCAAGGACAGCAGGATATACTTCCCACAGCAGGAGGATGATTATCTGAGCAAGGACATTCTGGTCACGAGCAGCCAGGTTATTGAGAACACGCTGGGATATGCGAGGGAGCTGGAAACGATTGTGTAAGGAAGACAGAATAAGACGCAGATGAGTGCAGGTGACTGCACGATACATCGCCAAGAGCATAACAGCATCCATCTTAGACATGACACGAGGAAGAGAGGAAGATCAATGAAGATATAATGACTAGCGTCGACACACACACACACGCACACTGTGTATGCATATCAAATGTCTACTTACTCTTCTGTGAACTTTACAGACGCAATGCGCTGACAAAAGTTATACTCTAACCTTCCAAGTCCAACTCATAAAACGCCAACCAAAATGAGACCGCCCAATGCCCGCTTAAAAATAAAAATAAAAACACGCATACAAAACAGACCATTCTATCCCTCTACCTTTCCAAAAACAGGTTCCAGCCTTACCCCTCCAAAACTCCATCCATCCACCCACTGCCCCTCCTTGAATCTCTTACTTACAATAAACCCCAACGCCCCATCCAGCCCTACATTGACCTCGATATCCCCCTCAATCTCCTGCCAGCCTTTGCCCAGCGTCTCGCGATATCTCCGATCGCCAACACGCACGCGCACGGCGTCAGGATGTAGCAAAACGGGCACCACGTCCGGGGTGATTTTGACATCGACAAAGCGGCGCGTGAACGACTTGACGTCAAACGGCTTCCCGACGCTAAACACGACGTCTGCAGGCCCAACATTGGGCTCGACAGAAGAGTGAAAGGCAACGATGAACTTGACCTTGTAGCGGCCCTGCGGGATGCCAGTCTTGATGGTGCGAAGACAGACATTGTCTGCGCGCACGCATTGGTACACGGCGGCTTCCTCGCGGCGGCCGTCGTGGTCGAGGTCTGCGGCAACGGGGTACACGGCTTTGGCGCGGCCGCCCGAGTCGACGACGAGGCCGCCTTCGCCGCTGGGTGACGAGGTGCGGAAGTGCGACATGCGCGACGTGTCTTCGAGGCGGGGGTCCATGCCGAGCGGAAGTCCTGTTTTGAAGTCGACTTGGACGAGGCGGAAGGATTCGTCTAGGAGCGCAGTGCCTACGATGCCGAGACAAAAGTGGGTGGGTGGGATGGAGAATCGGGGGGGTAAGGAGGATAGTTTGGCCATGATAGAGCCGAATTCTCGTGCGGAGCGGATTTGGCGTGCGTCGCGCATGTATTGTTCTGTTAGCGCGGCCATTTCTGCTTCCTTCATCCATTGCTCAAGGGAAATGTTTGCGAGGCCGCGGTCGACGTCGAAGCGGTAGTATTTGGTGTCCGAGTTGCTATACATGCGCTTGAGTTCGTTGTCTACGCGTGCGGTGCCCGTGGCCATGCCAGCGAGGGCGGAAGCGAGGGAGATGTCTGTTCCGAGGCCAAAGGGGAGCCAGGAGGCCATTTTTTGGACACTGGGGATGGATTGCAGACCTGTGCCAATGGAGAGGACGACGCCGATTGAGCGCCGTTCCCAGAGCGCTTTGGCGGCGTAGTCGACTTCTGCGCAAGGGTTGTTGAAACCTACGCCGCCATCAAGGTAGGTCACCTTGGGTGTGCCAAAGGTCATTTCTTCGAAGAAGGTTGGCGCGGCGCTTGTTGCGCGAAGAGCTTCCCAGATTCGTGTCGTGCGGTCGTTGGGGTCGTATGTGCTTAGTATTCGGGGCAAACCTAGCGCATTCTTCAAGCTTGTGAGAACGAAGCCACGGCAGCCAATGGCGTTGGTTTTGCGGTGAACGGACTGTCGGGGGTGTAGTTTCCAAGTGTCGGTTCGAGGCGGTAACTTGGGGTTAAATGGTGACCGGCCAAACAGTGTATCCTGGGATTTGGCACTTGCTTTACTGCCGTTTGGTTCTTCCGTAGACTGCTTGAGTGCTGCGTCTATGACTTTCGTTGCCACGGGGCTTTCTGTGAATACATGCCCTGGCTCAACAACCGCGTCGGCCCATATGCTATCTCTTGGTAGGTCACTCGCATCATCTAATTCTTCAAATGTTGCCTCATCCCACATCAGTTCATTCTCGTCAAACCCCAGCTCGACCAGTGCTGATTTGATAACATTGGCCAGAACTACACCCGAGAACCGAGTGGCACCAGTGGGAATCTTCATTCCAAATGCTTTGAAAGACCGGTCATGCTTGAAGATCTGCTCTGTGAGTTTTGTGTAAATACCAATACACTGTTTACAGTCCAGACGCAGACGAGACAGAAGAATAGCAATGATTCCGCCAGTAGATGTGCCTCCAATGCTATGTGATTGTAAGTATAGCGTTGGAGATTGACTGGGATATTTTACTTACAGGTCAAAATAGTCGCATGGCCTCAGTGGCGCGTACTCATTCTGTGCTCGACGGCCTAATCGCTTCTCTTCAAGTGCTATGTTCTCCATCAAGTCGTCTAGGACCATGAGTGAAGACAGCCCTCGCACGCCTCCGCCGTCCAATGATAGCAGGCGCAAAGGGGCACGCGGATTCCTTTCTGGCTCTGGGGGTTCCATGGTGAGATCCTTTCTGCACCACTCGTGTCCAGTAGTTGAATTGTAAAACTTGGTTGTTTGGCGGAGATGGGCTCTAGCCCACACAGTTGATATAAATGTACGTAAATAGTCCTCCGATTTGAGTACGTACGCTGGTGGCAATACAAGGCATGAGTCAGGTCAAGGGACCTATGGTTGCCTACAAGGCTATAAGGCTGTGCAATGGAACCAATTGCACCTTCTAGGAAGCAAAGTCGCCGGTCTCATGGCTGAAAAGAAAAAAGGCTGAGCGAAAACTGTTACAGGTATTACCTTATACTCCGCAATTGCAGTAGGAGCTGGACCGTGCCGTGCAGATTGGGGGCGCATTGGCGCGATACGCTGACGAACAATACTGGACGAGGCATGGCTTGGGAGCACCACGGATAATGCGGCGTAGATCACCTGGATGCCTTGTGGATGCCTTGTGGATGCCAGTCAATGAGGAGGCACGTAAGAGCGTTGCTACGATGCGAGTGTCAGAAGTGCAGAATCCCTGGGCGCCGTATTGGTGTTGTGGCACGATGCTGCGCCTCAGCCTTATATTGGATCAAGGTCAGCTTGCTGACCTAATGAAGTAGGATGAGCAAGGACCATAGATGAGGCTCTTAGCAAAGGACACGTGGAATTTGTTTAGGCCCATGGTAGGGCTGACATCTATATCTTGAAATTCAAAGGTTACATGAACGCCCCTGTACGCTTTGGTACTGTGCACGCCGGCCAGAGTGGGGATCGAATGACTACAAACGCCGAACCGTGGTATCTCAAATCAATAACGCCGTGTCTATGCGAACCGTCCCAATGATTGTCTACGTTTTGTACAACCATGCCCTAGGTCGTAGTCGTTGTGAATTATTAACTGGTACGCGTCAGTATGGGACGGCTATGTGCAGAGATTCGGGTCACAAGGACTTACAAGTGTGAATAAAGCTAGTCGGTCAAGATGAAAACGCCTTTTGCATCCATTGAACAGTTCCTCAGGTTCGACAGCGCGACGGGCCTCTCAGTCTTTTTTGCTCCTCGATGGACTGAGACCTGTCGCTGGGGCGATTTGGGCAAACACGTGTCCAGATCTTTTGCTCGCAGAGTCCTCAGGGTCTCTTTCTTGGGTGCCTCTTTCCTCCGCAGGGTGCGTGGACTCGAGTGGGTCGAGGCGAGTTGTTGGGGAGTCCAAACAGGGGCGGGCGAGAAGCAGGAGGCGCGTGAAGGGGGCAGTCTCAGCGCAGGCACCTGTATTGGGCAGTCCGAAGGGCTGAGGCTGGAGGATGAATAGTGCAACGGGAGCCCCTCGGGGGCCATGTGTTGGGCTCTGGGCGGCAGCGTCATGCTCCTGTTGAAGTGTGGTTTCGCGGGCTGGGTGGGCGTCCACACGGGCGGCGGCGAGGAGCAGGTCATGGACGAGGTGCGAGACGGCGGCTCGCTGGGCGCCGAGGTGGCCGAGGTGGCCGACGTGGAGGGGCGCGAGGAGGCATCGCTGACGATGGAGGAGCGGTTGGAGGCGATGGTGGATGCGTCCGAGGGCAGGATAAGAGGCGACAGCGAGCCCGGGGCGGGGTAGGCGGCCGCGGTCGCGCGGCGGATGGACTTGGTGGACAGGCGGCCGCCAAACAGCGGGCGGGGGATCAACTCGGGCTCGACGCGGACGGGCTCGGGGCGCGTCTGGGGCGCGGTGCTGGAGCTGGAGAAGCGGCGATATGGGTTTCGAGGCGGCAGCGGGGGCGCGGAAGCCATTGAAGCAGACAGGATCGAGGACAGTGCATCGCGCGTGCAGGCGAGTTGGGGGTAGGGAGGCATGGTTGGGTTTTAGTCAAAAATGGGGAGGCGGGCCATGGCGAGGTTTGTGGTGGTGGTGGAACAGACGACAGAAGACAGGCCAAGAGACAGGAGTTACGCGAGCGCACGCCGCTAGCTGCCAGCTACGGGAAGAGGCGGACCCGCAGCCCGACGTCATTGGCCCGAGGCTGGGCGGGCCAGAGACGGTGTGTCTGCACGCTACGTGGCTGCCGGGGGCCATCCCGGCCAGCCGTTGGTTTTCCGGGCTGGCCGCACAATCGGAGGCTGAAATCTGACTGTGGTCGTCGTTGTGTCGCTGTTTGTGCCCGCGTTGTTCTGGCGCTGCTGCGCTGGACCCGGCACTCGCCTCTCTGCCTGTCCTGTGCTGCTGTGTGCAGACTGCACGCAGCCGTGGAGCACTCGGCGCCCCCCTCCGTCAGCATGACCGCCCCCCAAGCTGCCGCCGACTCACCACTGTGACCCGCATCCGGGCCATGTTGAAATTGCTGCGGCTAGCGGGCACTAGCCTACACACCAGTGCGCTCTCATATCACGCACACTGCCCGTTCATCAAGACGTAAAGCGTGGCTTATTTCTGCTCTTGCATCCATGCATCCTAGCATATTACAATCGTTATACCGACGAGAAAGCGCCCCTATATCATGCCGCTCAAGTAAATGCCACAAGGAGAAATCAAGGTGGCCGGGCACCCACCCCGTCATACACAAGTCCGGCCGGCACACAGACCCAGCCAGCTTCGTTTCAGTCCAGCTCGCCAAGGAACCCTCGTCTTCGATGGGCACCGTCCCCGATATTACCCAGGGGAATTCCAAAGTCGTCTTCCTCAGCCCACTCGGCCTCGTCCTCCGACTCCCATGAGCATGGTATCTTCTCTTCACGCCCGAGCCGATAAATAAAGCCAAAGTTCGAGATGCTTGCCGCAATCCGGAGCATCAGCGAGACAAGATGCGCCGGAGGGCCAAGCACCAGTTCGCAAGTTTTACGCACCAACGCACTTGTGAACCGTCGCGAAACCGGAGGCTTGCTTGGGATAAATAAATTCCTAGGCTGCGGCATGGGAGAAAACGCTCGTCGCTGAGAGGCCCCAGTAAGCCTCTTCATCCGAATAGCATCAGGTGGGGTCGTGATGTCTAGGCCTGGCAAATCCACGCTATCGTCGTCTGAATCACTAACTAGCGGAGGTGTCGATGGCGCTGATGATGGTATCGCATCGTGTGCTACTGTAGCTTTATGAAAAGTAATCGTGGGAGTCACTGGTGCACACCCGTCCAAGAGCTCAGCAGACGGAGCGCGTACTGTGAGTTCGGACATCTGCCTCCTATGTACAGAACGTCCCCTCGTTTCTTCTTGCTTGGATATGTTGTCTGCCCATGGATTCAGAAGATCAGGCTCTGCATCTAGATATGGGGGTGATGGACTGGTATATGGACTTGTCGCCACCGAATAGAATGAGTCCGCACTAGACGTCAGGCTGTCGGCTTCGGACACATGGCGCTCTAGTACTGGCTTCTGGGCCTCGCCGTGCTCCTCAACAGCTCTGGGGGACTCCGGGATGCGCTCCATTGAGAGTGCTGATATATTTCTTTCGGTCAGCGCGGGTGCTGTAATTGGCCGAGGCGGTGCGCCCTGGAACATGCTAACGCGCTCTGCGAAAGATAGCCTACGACCAGACTTTGGTGGAGTGACATATTCAGGCACCACTTCGCTGCTATCCGTGCAGACGCTTGACCTATCGTCGTCGTCGTAGGAAAAGGCAGCCCCAGCTCCCGAACCTTCTGTATTAGGAGTTGTAGGTCTGGATCCAGCTTGTGGCACCCATGCCTTTTCGAAAGTCCACTTCTTGGGCTTCAGCGTGGAGTGTCGCCTGGGCTGCTTGCGTGGCGGAGTCTTGGGGCGTTCGGGGACGTCCACTTCGAAGTCGCGCGCAAAGGGACACTGGGTTCTCTCATACTGGAGGACCTGGTTCAAGACTGACTTGAGCAGTGTTATAGACTCCTTGTCATCTTCCGTCTCGTATGGCAGCTCGATGCGATAGTACAAGTCCTGTCGAATTCGCAACACGAAGACCGACTGACCGTCGACGCACCAGCACTGTGAGCGTGGGAAGATGGTGTGCAGGAGGTTGCCAGAGTTGAGGAACGACACGTTGGATGCAGTGACGCGATAGATGCGCAGTGCGCCAACTGCCAGCGTGCGCTCGGTTGGGGACGCCCACGCGATGGAGCGCAACGGGCTACCCCTGCCTCTGGAAGTCGCGGGCGGGGAGGGACGTCGTGCGGGGCCAGCCGCTGTGAAGGAGACAATCTTGCACGTCGAGCAGAGAAAAAGCGTCTCGATTCCATCCGAAGCGTTCCTGGACGCGGGGGTGGAAGCTGATCTCAGCGCGGGCCTTGCAGGGAGCGTAAATGAACGTCGCGCATTGGTCGACGACGTCAGCGATGCGTGTTCGCTCATGTAGGACGAGGCGGGCGACGACATGGCGACGCTTCACACAGGCATCGTCTGCTGTGCCGTGCTGTACTGTACTGCACTGGGCTGGGCTGGGCTGGACTGGGCTGAGAGGAGTCAGAGCGAGCCGAGTCGTCGTCCAAAGCGTGGCCGGGCTGGAGTGGTTGGCTGCACGTGATGCTTCCCAGGTTGGCGACTTGAACGCCTCACGTGCTTGGCAGGGCCTGGTTTCACCAGTCAATCAGCGGACGGCTTGCACGCCACCATGCGGCGACTCTGGCGCTTGCAGTCGAGGGCGAGGGCGCGCGTCTCAGGAGCAGAGGCGCTTCCCGTGTTTGTTTGGATGAACGCGAATGTCCCTGCGCTAAGCAACAGGAGGCGGCTGGGAGGGGGAGGAGAAGATGCGGCCAGCACCGGTAGTCGGGCTAGGCGCCTGCAGGAGTAGTTTGCCTTGGCGCGTGGTACGTCATGCCGGACCAGACCAGATCAGACCAGAACCCCAGTTGTCGTGTTTGCACCGAGATAGTTTGTAGGCAGACAGGAACTAGAACTGCAACTGCAACCACTGGCCAGTAAGCATGGACGGCCTTGATGTGTCCAACTTTGACCTGAATGCCATTCTCAGAGGGGCACAGCTGACTCTGGTGGGCGGTACGTACCGAGCCTATGCAATCCTCACATGCGTACTGATATGGCTCCCAGTCAATCGTGCTCTCCAGAACCCAGCCCTCTTCACTTCAGATCACTACCGCCAAGCCGCCATTGCCGTGGCCGCTGGAATTGCCATTCGCATCATTGTTGCTGTGCCCGTACGCTCCCGCCCGTACCCGTGCCTCAAAAAAATAAACTGCCGCTGACCAGGTATAAGATTGTCGGCGTGCGTGTGCTACTATGGATCATGTCTCTGTTTGTCAACATGGACCACACTACCTGGGACGAAAGCGTCGTAGGCGGGCTGCATTTCCTCGAGCACACCGTCCTCCAAGTGCCCTTCTTCCTCATGACCATGATGCGTTATGTCACGCCTACACTGGACAAAATGTATTGTTTCCCCTTTCCCCAAAATATGCATCAACCAAACTAACTTCCATGTTAGGTTTATGGACTCCCTCCAGTGGGTTGATCACACGTACGTTCAGAAGCACAGGACCGAAGACCCTCACAACCTCCGCGCCATGTACTACCCACACCTCGCACAGTATCCAGACCACGCACCCAAGGCAGACAAAGAAAAGAAACCATGGAAACAGGCCCTTATCATATATGCGACCAAGCAAGGTAGAAAGGCCGGTATTTCTCTCGCAGTTCTTGCCTTGTCATACGTCCCTTACGCCGGCCGATTTGTCCTACCCGCAGCCAGTTTCTACACATTCCGTACCGCCGTGGGCACTCAGCCTGCGGGTCTCATATTTGCTCTTTCGCTTCCTCTCCCTCGAAGATATCTGGTGTCGTTTCTGCAAGCATACTTTTCTTCTCGCACATTGATGCGTGAGTTAGTACGTTGCCCCTGTCTTCATCCAAAGCACGCCCATACTTACGCCTTCATAGCTTGAGCCGTATTTTGCACGTGTTCGCTACAACAAGGAGCAAAAGAAGTTGTGGTTCAAAGACCGTGCCGGCGTCCTTTTTGGTTTCGGACTAGGCTTCTATGTGTTCGTCAAGATTCCACTCGTAGGAGTACTCATCTACGGGCTTGCAGAAGCCTCAACAGCTTATCTTATCACCAAGATAACCGAACCACCGCCCCCTCCAACTGAGGCCGAAAAATTCAAGGAAGATTCGCTTCGTTGGAAGAACAAGCACGAGTTCCTAGCGATGCCATGGCAGCATATGGATGCACATAACATTGCTATGCACAAACCTGCATTCCAGTCAGAAGTTCGACAGACGCCACGAAAGACCTTTAGCTAGCTCCCGGGTCTATCTAGTCACGGGTATCAGTGAGATACTAACGTCAAAGACATGGCACAGGGATGGAAACGCCACGTTAGACGAGTACACGACCTGCACTGATCAACCATTTTATTAGTCCTTGCGGTTAGAGTCTAGCCTCCGCGGTTTTGGTAGTTCCCATACTTCTGCACGATGATGAGATATACATTAGAGCTAACCCCGCAGTGGGGTACCTCCAAAAGCGGTAGGCAGAGCATATCCGGCGATACGTAACGTAACAGTTATCGTATCGAGGCTTATCGCTCTCATTGCAGACGCTTGACATTGTCTGGAAGCTCCTCGGGTGTTGGAGATAATGTAAGAGATAGCAATTGGATTTGCTTTCCCCGCAGTAGCTGCCGCATATGCGTGAACCCCTCTATAGCATTAGAGCATGTCCTGCCTCATCATCTTTCGACTCAAACACGTACAGTCACATTGCAACTATTATTGAACATGGGTAAAAAAGGACTTCGCTACGCTGCAAAGGTGTCGTTGGATAAACCAGCAGCATCGCAAGAGTGCCTCCATGTACGATAATCCTCTTCCCAGCCCATACTCACCTGACATTCGACTAGAACCGCTGGCACCCAGACAACCCTTCCTATGGAACCATCAAGCCAAATGAAGCCGTCAAAATTGAATGCGTCGATTGGACCGGTGGGCAAATTGGTAACAACGACTCAGCAGACGATGTGCGTGATGTTGACCTAACAAAAATCCACTATCTAACCGGTCCCTTTGATATCGAGACCGCAGAGCCTGGCGATGTGTTAGTAGTTGAGATTCAGGATGTTCAGCCACTAGATGACCAGCCCTGGGGCTTCACTGGCATTTTCTCGCGAGAAAATGGGGGTGGTTTCCTCGATGATATTTATCCCAAGCCGTAAGTGTCGAAACTGAAGGCAGGACAATTGCATATTTAATCCTCTCTACTGACTTCAAACCAGAGCAAAAGCCATTTGGGACTTTGAGGGCATCTTCTGCTCATCCCGCCACATTCCAGGTGTTCGTTTCGCCGGTCTCATTCACCCGGGTATTCTTGGTTGTGCCCCCTCTGCCGAAGTCCTCGAAACATGGAACAAGCGTGAGGCCGAGCTCATTTCCACTCATTCACACCTTGGACGCGACGTTGCCCAGCCTCCAAATCCCCAAAACGTCCACGCTGGCGCTGCGGACAGCTCTCTCAAGGAGAAAATCGGGAAAGAAGGCGCACGAACTATTCCAGGAAGACCAGAACATGGTGGCAATTGCGACATCAAAAACCTTTCCAGGGGTTCCAAAGTCTTCCTACCAGTTCATGTCCCCGGTGCAAAGTTCTCTGTAGGTGACCTGCACTTTTCGCAGGGAGATGGTGAAATTTCGTTTTGTGGCGCGATCGAGATGGCCGGTGTGATTACGCTCAAGTTTACGGTAATGAAAGGCGGGATGAAACAACTAGACATGAAGTCTCCCATCTATGTCCCCGGCCCCGTTGAGCCGCAATTTGGTCCCGGGCGGTATATTTATTTTGAAGGCTTTTCCGTCGATGAGCATGGGAAACAACACTACATGGACGCTACGGTTGCGTATCGACAAACATGCTTGAGGGCAATTGAGTATCTGCGGCGATATGGTACGTTGACGGATTCATCTTGTTGTAGGCATGCTAATCGTGTGTAGGGTATAGTGACTATCAGATCTACCTCTTGCTTTCGTGTGCGCCGGTTCAGGGTCATGTTGCTGGGATGGTAGATATTCCGAACGCATGTACGACAATGGGGGTGCCAATGGATATCTTTGACTTTGATATCAGTCCGCATATGCCGGCGGAGAAGAAGGACTTGGGAAGTTGTGCGTTTGCGAGCTCTTGAACTGCAGAGCATGATGAGAAAAATGTTGACCAGAATACAATGTATGAAGGAGATAGCCCATAGCTCTGTTGTATGCTGGAAAGGATGCACTATACTTATTTCCAAATGCTACCTGCGTAGAGGAGATCGTGAATGTGGGAAGTAGAAAAGCTGCTTATCGTCCCCCCACCTCACTAGAGAACACATCACATTCGACGTAATATAATTCAAATTCGTGTTTTCCTTGAAGTTCATGGGTAGCAACACTCAGATAAGCACGAGTTGATGAATTCACATCTCAAGTAACAGAATGTGGGATCAAAGCTGCATGATATTTACAAGTATTCCCGAAGCAAAATATCTACAATGAAGGTTCTTGGGCCCAATAGTATATGCTACAAGCCACTTATCCTACCTAGCAGGTGAACTTCTGGGGACCAGGAATGACGTAGGCTTGCGCTGTGAGCTCATTAGTAACAAGTACACTATGATCTAGAAACCGATCAACATACCCTTATACGCATCGAACGTAATACCAGGATCAGAAGACTTGTAAGCACCGGGAAAGGATACAAGATTCGATGGAGTGGCGCTTCCGCCGCCGGTAACCTTGAGTTGATGGCAGCCCTACAACACGTCAGAGCGTGACTAAGTCCGCGTCCAAGGCACCTTTACTTACAGGATAGAACTGGGCACCGGGATATGTGGCTGCAGAATGCAGAGCGATAATCTCATGGCGGACAAGGTAGTACCCAGCAGAAATGCACCTGGGAATCGTATACGAGACAGAGCCCCCAGCTTTCATTGGAGCTGTGGCACCCCAAACGTTGGATGTGCCCTGGCGTCCTTCTTCTTGAATTTTGAACCATACAGCTCTGTGGTACGGTCAGTTTGGTCAACGAGATTGGATGGGGAATACATACTGAGATCCTGGCATCCAGTTATTGCATCCACTATCAGGGCATTTGGCCATGTAGGTGATGGTAGGGCCCACATGGCTGTCTGGCCACAAGGTCCAGAGGAGCTTGACGTCGGATCCAGCAGCTACTTCTGCATGGAGAGCAGCTGGGGACGATCCGGGTGCGCCACCAGCAGCATAGCCTCCGCACTGGATGTCAGAAATGGCTACATTCTCAACAGGCCCATTGCCCTGAATGGGGCGGGAGATGCGTTGGGGTTTGGGATTGATGTATGGATCGGCGTATGGTTGGTAGAAGGTGTAGTCTTTGCCTCCGATTGTGGCAGTGTTGACATAGCCGTGGGCTGCAACGATAGTAACAAATGTTAGTGCGGGGGCAATGTACTTCATTTTGAATGATTTTGGAGATATGTGTGAAAGTATGGGAGAGTATCAAGGAAATTCAGCGACGAAACGTCTCTATATCATTTGAGATTGTTCACAGCGTTTCGGTGGTAGGTAGGCTGTATGGCCGGAATAGATTGCGCCCAGTCTAATGTTACAAAGCCTCTACGATCTTTGCAGGGATATATGAAGTTGTAGGTGGCACGGGTCTAAGTTTACTTACTGTTGTCGTGGTAGTCATGTTTTCAAGGACGGTCAAGGTCGTGGGATAGATTAGAAGTGCATGGTAATAGCACATGGTGTGGCACTAGGATACCCCACATTTCCTGCTCCCCATGTAAACGTGTTGGGGACAGGGAAGGACTGCCGGCACGTTTAATCCTCCATACATGCGAAGTTTTCGAGGAGTATTTGACGTTGTCGATTTGAGAAGAGTCTTGAACGGATGCCACATGTTCCAAGCCAAGATAGGTGATGAGAATTACACCAACGTCAAACCACCGAGATGATAAGAGTGAAGTGAAGAAAAAAACTGTTAAAATATACACGGTCTAACAGCAGCATCGGTCACGAAAATAGGAAAAGAGGTGATTGGTGGAAGACTTCAAGTCTTGGCCGGTATGTCGGGTCACGTGAGCCTAGTCTGCCGTGCTCTGACCGGGTAGCCAACCCAATGCTCGCAGTAAATAGATTGGCCTCATATAAATTGCCGTTCAAGTTGCTTTGGCGTTGTAGGATGTGACGAAAAAGCCCCCAATCTTGGAACACAAGCGTTCCACACCGGTAGTGTTTTGTTCAAAAGTTGCCTTCGGCGAAATTGGTCACTCGACACGGGTTGCAATTGATTGTTATGCATGAAAGGGCCTGGATGCTGGATTGTAGGCTTTGACGAGTCGAAAACAAACAGAAATACACGCTGGCGATGTGCAATGTTGGTCGCGCCGGAGATGGATGTCCGTTACCAGAAAGGCAATTTGATAAGTTCTATCTCGGATAACTCTTCATGAAAGGCTTTGAGCCTTATTCCATCACCTGAGGCGCATCATGTGCCTAATTCTTACCCTCAGGCTCGCCTTCCCATCTAATCGCCCCCTCAGGAATGGGTACAACGGCACTGCGGCAAAATATATGGATTCCGTGGCTCCAATCGAGCCCCTCTAGCAGTCCAGCCTTTACTGAGATGGTGCCTGGGTTACCTTTGTCAACGATTGTGGCGTGTATAATACGACTACCACATTGATTGCAAAAGTAGCATTTCTTCTTCCGGCCCGAATCGCACTCCTTGACAAAGGATGATACTGAGGGGTCGTCGGCTACGCTGAAGTAGGGAAAGATGGCTGACGTTCCAAAGGCGCTGGCAGACTGCTTGCGACAGTCAATACAATGACAGTGGAAGAGCGCGCTAGGCTTATCAGTGGGCGTAGTGAATTTGACAGCGCCACAAGCGCATGAGCCATTCATGTTGATGCTGCAGAGTCGAATATCTATGTTGGGCTGACAGTCTGGCGAAATGGAGAAGGAAAGTGAAGGTGGTGGAAGCCTCGAGAGTCGACAACTGAAGCTTGGGCCAGCACCAACATCCCACTTCATACCCCACCACTCACTTGCAACTGAAACAGGACGTGACTCAAGACCAGCCAAAATGGTGATCAACTACAGTAAATGGGTAAGTATACAGTGTGGAATGCCATGCATCTTCCCACACCTATTGACACACCCCTAGGATGCCCTAGAGCTCTCCGATGACAGTGACATTGAAGTCCACCCAAATGTTGACAAGAAATCCTTCATTCGCGCCAAACAGGCGCAGATACACCAAGAGCGCGACCACCGGCGCCACCAGATAAAGACACTTCGGTACGAACGCATCATAAATGACGGCCTCACTGAGCGTGTAGACCGCCTCCTCACAGCACTCAAATCGCACAAGGCTAAGCAGGCCGAAGGCAATGGCACGAATGACGACCAACTTGTCTTCCAGGCCATGATGGAGAGCATGATGGATATGAAGCTGGACAAAGACGGGGGTGGGGATCGGCCGCCTCCTCCGCCTGAAGGTGTGCATGAGCATGTCAAAGAAAAGCCCACGTATCCGCAGATGATGGCGAGTCTGGTGGATTCAGTCAAGAAGGATATTGACCAAAGTAAGAGCGAGGAGCCGCGATTCGATCTCTTCATAAAAGGGCTGGAGAGCGAGAAGGCGAGGATATCAGATCTGCAACGGCAGTTGTACGAGAAGCTGGCTGAGCTGGAGAAGGAGGACAAGAGACACATCACTAGCGATGATATACACGAGGGATTCAGCTACTCCAGCGTACGAAAGGGTGAGGACAAATCAGCAGTTTCATCGTCATCAACGGCACCCAAGAAGTCGCCCGAATCAACTGTCGAGCTCCTCAACCCGCCAGCCCGCCCCTCGGCCTCTCGTATAGATACCGACCAATCCTCTGGCGCAGATGCGGACGTTGAAGAAGGAACCGCTGTTGGTGATGATGATGACATAGCCGCCTCCCCACTTGCGCAATCCTTTGCCAAAATAAAAGTCGGTGACTGGTACGCCAGCCTCCAATTTCTCATGCAACACCCTGAAGTCCTGCAAGAGAAGGAAACCGACGGCCTCCTAGTCGAAGCCTTCAACTCAGAGCTCGATGGCAAGCCCAAGCATGCGCACCAATGCGTACATGCAGGCTTGCTCCTCCAGTACTGCCGCCAACTCGGTGGCCGCCAAGGTGTAGAAATGTTTTTCAAACGTATCCAAACAAAAGACCACCAAGCCAGCAAGATGTTCAACGACGACGTTGAAAATACTTACCGAAGAATAAAAACGCGCGCTGCCGAAATTCTGAAAGAACGTGCCGAAAACCCGGCGTCGGGAGAGGCTGTCGAGCAAATACAGCTCCATGCCGTGGATCCAAACACCACCATCAACATTCAAGTCCCGGCAAAAGAGTCGACTGCTACGGACCCACAGGAACGTGAGATAGAAGAGCAGGCTAGGCAGATTTTCGACACATTTCCCCCGGGCCTGCAACGGGCGCTGGAGAGCGGAAAGCTGGATGAAGTCAACAAGGTGCTTGCGAAGATGAGCGTCGACGAGGCTGAGGAAATCGTGGAGAAACTGGGACAGGGCGGCATGTTGAGTTTGGAACAAGGGGTTATTGATGCGACGACGGATGAGGGCAAGAAGGCTATGGAAGAGATTGAGAAAACAGGCAAGTTTCCGGGACAAGGGTAGGAGTATGGGGTATATGGGAGGTAGAAGATTGAGAAATGCGATGATTCGCAGTATAATTGTACAATACATCTGGGGATGCCATCTATGCATGAGGACATGTCGTGCTTCAGAAAAAAGCTAAACAGGAATCGAGGAGTCGGTGCTCAGCAACTCCTTGCGTGTAGTCGTGGCCCGGCCTGCGTCCTTGCTAACAGGATATAATACAATTTTCCTCGTCCCATTGTTGTCGCCTAATATATGTTTAAATCAACTCTGCCAGATTATTATCAATTCCCTCCATATCCCCGTCACCAGCGAATGCAGCTAACTCATCCTCCGCTGCGCTGCGACTCATCTTCCGCTTCTTGTATGTTTGCTGATATGCCATCTGTCCATACTCTCCGCCATGGTCTAGTCGTGGATGTTGCAGGCTCTTCAGTAGATCTACCGGCGCAAGCTGATTTGGTTCGCCGATTGCAGTCGCGTGAGCAGGCTCTGTAGTATGACCAGCAGGGGCCGGTGCAGCCTGGGGTTCAATGGGGTTTGAGGCTGGCGTGGGCATGATATCATTGCCGATATCGGGAACTGACTCCGTGCCCTGGGTTGGTACTTGTTGGGGAGAACCAACAGGTGTGAAGGATTCCATAGGCGGTGGGGTGAGCTCTTCGACCTGGGGCCGCTCTTGGGTTGTCGGCGATGTTGTAGCGACCGGAAGGGGTGCTGCGGCGGAAATCTTGTTTGTTTCTGCGGCTGAGAGACCCTTGAGAATAGCTTCCTCAACCTTTCGCTTGCGGCTCTCAATGGCATCCTTTCGAGTCCGCAAGTCGACCACCTGCTCCTCTTCATGGTCTAGCTTTGCCTTGTTCGTCTCTAGTAACTGGGCTAATCCTGCGATCAGAGCTTGCCGCGCCTGAATGCTCTCGGCGACAGCTCCCTCGGCGACAGCGAGCTTCTTGACGAGGGCTGCAAGTCCAGCGGCATGCATGGGTGGGGATGGCATGGGGTTTCCCGGGGCAGTATGCTTCTCATAGTCCTGGTTTGCTGCAGATACGGCTGGCTTTGCGTTGAGCTCGGCTTTTTGAAGGGAAGTTGCTAGCGGTGCGACTGATGCAAGTTCAGGTGGGACTGAGGAGCCCGAGAAGAGCGAGCCGCCGAGAGCCTGTTTTCGTGGCGCGCGCGAGCTGTCGACTTCTATTCAAAATTAGCAATGCGCGTGCTCGTCATGTAGTTTTGGTGCGAGCTTACCATTCATTCGCTTCTCAATATCCTGCTGGATAGGCGAGCTAAAGATTTGCCGCTGCCGCCAAACCTCCACCACTCTGCGGATCTTGTTTTGAATGTCATGAGGAGAGCCTTTGCAGGCAACGGCCGTCGCTTCGGCCAGGATCGGCTCGTAGGCTCTGAGGAACTCCTCCTTCTTGCGCATCTTTGACGTCTGGGTGATTTCTAGGCCGTTTTGTTAGCTGGAGTGCCGGAGACGGACAAGAGCGGATTACCATTGGCCAGGTAGATCAGCACCAGCTTCTTGGTTGGGGTTGACTCTTTCATGCGCTGAAGCCATACCTGCGCAATGCGCTCAGCATGCCGCCTTGAGAAAACGCAGGTTAGTGCTGGAGACAGAAGTGCATGGGACTCGGCGCTTTACCTGTGGAACAAAATCCACTGTCCGACTGTGGAGATGGCCTCCTGCGTCTCGTTCAGCGACGAGAGCTTCGCCCTCAAGCTGTCTTCGGTGAAGGCCATGCCTCGCGCGAGTTTCACAGATGGGTAGGGCTACTCAAGGCAGCCGGTCACGCGAGTAGCTAATGGTGCCGGACAACAACAGAGCATCTAAATACAGCCTTTCCGTCCTCTCCTTGAGCCTGCACCTGCGCCTGTGGCCCGATTACTGCGATGGAGCAAGATGAAGCAGAGGGAAGCAAGAAGCAGGCTTGGATGGGTCGATGCAGAAGGCCACCCTGCCAATGCGACGCGGCGGCTCCGTCGGCAAAACGTGGCACCGAGGGCTTGGCATCTCCTGTCGGCGACGGCAGCTGCGCAACTATTTGTCGCAACAACACGCCGCCCCGACAACAAGCAATTGCCGTCTTTGTCTTCTGTCCTGCTCCCTCCTGCGCCCCCCTAACGCCGCACACCCGCCATGGCCGACCGATTCCCCTCATTAGACGAGATTGACGCGGGTGAGTTGCGCTGTCGACTTCCGGAGCAGCTCCGCATTTGCTGCATGCTGAACATGCCCAGGCCACACCGAAGCGCGCGGTGCAGCTGCCAGCTTCGACCTGGTGGGCGACTCCAACGACGCCGACGACTTCCTCTCGCGCGAGCGTGCTCTCCTCGGCGATGATGCAGACCAGTTCGCCTCAGAAAACGACAAGCTGGCAACAGTCGAGGATGGCGACGATGACTTGCTAGGCGGAGACTACGGCCAGGCGAATGTCGGCAGCCAGCAGATGGATGGGTTTGAGAGCTCCTTCCCAGCAATCGACACCACAAACGAGGTAAGCCGTGTTTCGCCCTCCTCTCCCTGGAAGCGCCGCCTATGAGGCGCAAGGACACCGAGATCGACCATCTTGGGGGTCTGCCTGTCCCGCATGAGTCTTACAATCGCAGCACATGGCGCCCGGCGGTACTATTACTGGATCAACACTCCCCTTCTTGCCCGGCCAGCCCGCCCCGTCCTTCACTCCACAGCGATCAGACTCGCCTGAGCCTGAGGTCATTCGAGAATGGCGCGAGCGCCGCGATTTGCAAATCCAGCATCGTGACCAAGTCTCCCAGGAGCGCAAGGAGATGACCATCAAGGAAGCCCAGCAAAACATCGACGACTTTTATGACAACTACAACAACAAGAAGGAAAAGGAGCTTGCCAAGACACGGAAAGAAGCCGAGGAATTCCTCGCTAACCGAGACGATACCACCGCCGGTGGAACTAGCTGGGAGCGCATCGCCAAGCTGGTGGATCTAAGCGGCAAAGGCACAAAAGGTGGAGCTTCAGGGAGCGAGAAGGCGCGGATGAGGGAGTTGTTGCTTACCCTGAGGAAGGATGAGAACGCGCCTGGAGCAACTGGCTACTAGACGACAGTGAGCAGTGTAAGAGATAATCTTTTAGGGCTGGGTTATGTATGGTATGGACAAAGGTGAAATGCTTTATCCAAGTCTGGGAGTTGTGGCGAAGGTGCGGATTACATTGCAATTTTGTTAATCCTTGAACCCACTTCTTCCCGCGTCTGTTTACTTTTCATTGGTGCCGGATGGTCACAGGTGCCAGAGTCTGCCGTATGTGTCATGTCGACATTTTGGTCGCCACCGAGGTGAATCTTCACAAGGATCTTCACAAGGATCGATCATAGCGTTGACTCTAGTTGGCTGGCGACTATGGGTACTTTGCATCGGTACGATTCATTGAAGTTGTATTATGAAAAGGATATTGCCTTCGTCAGGTGATCTCGTCTTCCATATCCAACCAAACAGTCAGTTCTCGCATAGGTTCCCTTTTTCACTAATTAAGACTGCCGTTATTCAGCAAGAGGCCAAAGTGCGATCCCCTAACATAGATATTCCTAGCAACTCTCGTCATTATCCGTAATTGTCATCGTGGCTTAGGCCTTTGTCATTTAGAAGCCAGAGCCTTAAACTACCCGGTCACCATGTGCACAGATATCGTCAAAGCTGTCCTTGATTTACTCACAAACATGTCCAAAAATATCAGTGCCCCCATGCGACATTGGGGCATCAACTGCTGTAAAACCAAAACTTCCCACAGTTTCTTTTATGAACGGGCATGAAAACCATGTTACCATGTACGTTGGTCCTGACGACCATAATCAATATTACATGCATATGCATGCGCACATTACCTTTCGGAGTCCGAAGACGCCCAGTAATTTGTTCTACTGCGATTTTTCAATTCCGCTATGGGTGTTGTGGGTCTGTGACATTTGCCTTGCGCAGTGTCCTGGACTATCGCAAGGAAACATTACATCTGCTTTTCTTCGATTTAGGGGAAATTCTCGTTGTAAAATCGCAAAGTATAAAATATGATTTATAGCTAATCCAATGACCTTGGAACGTAATCACCTTGGTTGTGTGGGCAACAGCCCACGGTAACGGTGAGGCAGAAAAGAAGTAAGATTAAGATAAGAGTATAGCTACATTTAATAAATCTGACTGTTAACGCTACATTCAGCAAATAAGAGCTTTTATGACACTGAATGCACTAGTGCTGTGAACTGTTCCAGATGCCTTTTATAAAATCTGCGCACCTCAGCAATCAGAGGAGGAGCCATGGTGTGCGCACCTGTGCCCTTGGGAAGAGAACTTGTACCCGTAATTCTTAGATTTTCGAAGCCAAGAACTAAAAGCATCTGATCCACGACTCCATGTTCCTCATCCAAACCCATAGGGTATGTGCTCGAGAAGTGAAGAACAGTGTGGCGTACCCTACGCACATAATCACCAATCTCCTCGTCAGTAACATTCCTCCATATTTTGTTTTCTGGCGACAACTCTATGCCTGTTGCTTTTGCGAGTGATGGCCTGGCCTCGCCTAGCTTCTTCCACGCACTGAGAGCTTGCAATTCATTGCCAGGCGCAAATGAAAAGGAAGCTGGGAATGGAGAAGAAAGATAGCAGCTAGTGCCGAGCTGAAGCTCACCCATCCTCGTCCAGTAAAGACCCACAGGAGCATATACCAAAGACTCCACAATGCTCTCTCAAGGAAACGAAGGGACTCATTCTTAGGTATTTCGAGCATAATAGGGATGGCTTAATGGTCGGAGAAGTCGGCTCCTACGGCAGGGAGTGCTTTAATGAGAGGAATACTGAGACTCGAGTGGTCCTCATTGGGTCCAATGCCACTAAGAAATAGTAATTGGGGGGGTATCTATGGCTCCACGAGTCGGAATTACCTCTCTTAGGGCCCTGATGAGACATTCTTTGCTTGTTCTTGGACTAGTAGAAGGCTAAATATAAATCCCACTGACGGCAGGTCCAATCTGCCCACCTCCAGCTACTTCCAAGCGCGACGCAACTATGCCAGCGCGCACGCTTAAGCGCCGGTTCCTCCCTCGGGCAACGCCTCTGTTCAAGTATTCGGTCAAGGCTGATATCCTCTTGCTATTCTTGCCGATGGCAGTTTCGAGGGGAAAATAGCCGCACAAAGTTACGGCGCAGACTACCGTTCGCGCTGCTACCCTTGTGTATTGGGCTGCGTCGTATAGCGCGAGCATGCATGGGGCCACGTGTGAAGAGGGCGGTGCCTAGGAGAGTACGTAGTATCTCAGCAGTGTAATGAGTTTATTACTTATGGAAGTACACATTCCAATCTCTCGACATCCCAATTCCACCTATCTAGCATCACCAGTACGTCCTGCCTCCTTTTTCTATTCCATGTGAAGCCTAAAATCCCAGGCTCATCCCTCAAGTGTCTGGCATCCGCGCTTGCCCAGAGCATCCAATCCGCCCAGTGAAAGAGTTCCATGAATACGGCTCGAAATAGCGGTGTTGGGGGTTCTGGGCAAACTGTTGGTATAAACCCCCCCCCCCCCCCCCCCAACGAATTTTACACATCGATGATCA
Organism: Ophiosphaerella herpotricha; assembly: GCA_028458525.1. Classification (NCBI taxonomy): domain Eukaryota; kingdom Fungi; phylum Ascomycota; class Dothideomycetes; order Pleosporales; family Phaeosphaeriaceae; genus Ophiosphaerella; species Ophiosphaerella herpotricha. Next base: position 119,760 of record JALNQK010000056.1, read on the forward strand.
GATACATTAATCTTTTGAAGTTTATGCTCCAAGTTTACCGTGCTGGTATGTCCTCGCTGGGAGGGGTCGGGCTCCTTGGAAGTGGGAAGAGGGGCTGGGTAAGTAAGAAACGAACGTGTTGTATGTGCTGGTAATCCTTTTATTGAACCCTCCAGGTTCTTGTAGCTCTTATAAGGTTTACGTTGCCCTTTATCGATGGCGATGAGACTTCGAAAGCAGGATCCCAAGACTTGCAGCTTATCAAGAAAGCATTTTGCTGTAGCCATCCATGTGATGACGGCGTCGAACATAACTTTGTGATTATTTGCAATGCTTTTTTGGAAAAGATCAATTGTGAAAGTCTTTTTTTGCTGATGGGATACCAGAGACCCGATCTAATAATGTGTTGATAAACACTTAGCCATCCAATGGTCGTGAGATAGCAAGCTTCATGTAACGATAGAGATGGTTACGGTTGACGGTCACCGATTTTAAAAGAAGCTTCAGCATCGCTAGGCTTCCACGCTCCACCACAAACGCCAGTAGCGTTGTTCCGAAACAGAGATTCAAGTCGTCCACTGAAATGTAAGAATCTGGAAATGCGTTCAGAACCGCCTCTTGATCGTCTGCTAAGATGCCATACATAATGTCCATGAATTTGGAGTCGTTTTCGATGCGCTTCTCTTTCAGAACTTCTTCGGTCTCTACGTATTGCAGGATTTGTAACTCGGGCGGGTTCACCAAACCGGAGAACAGATCATTTTCCCGATTTAAACGCTCAAGAAGCCCTCGCGGCCACTAACAGTGAATACATCAGCAGCCACCATTTTGGTATTAATCCGGAAAAAAATGCTCAACTTAGCTGAATACTACATAGCCCAATCCCCATTGGTGATGCATTGACAACGCGCACCATTCGTGCAGTTTGGCATGCCGTGCATGACGATTCCGGTCTTTAATTCCTAGCTTGGCTAATTGTCTTTCAAATACCGGAATGCAGAGCTGTGAAAAAACACAACGTCCATCATTGGGGTGAGTTACACGAAAATACAGATACTGTTGTCGCAACGTTTGCGGCGCCGGTGACCAGTTGTTAAACGTGAGGAGTCGCAGCCTCGTGGACAGGTGAAAACATGGTACATGACCTCTTGGTCGAAGGCTCCTAATAGTTTGACATTAATCAAAGATAGCCATGGTTGCTATTGAAGTGCATACTGTTGACAAGTCTAAGCTTCAGAAGCTGACCCCGTTCAGAAAGCTGATACATACTCTTCATATCTCCTACAACATAACTCATGATCAATTGGAAGATCTCAAGTGGTACGTGCATTTTGAATATCGTCGAATAACAAGAATGCCTTGCGCACCCTCCCGTGCCCCGATCATATACGGGTATTATGTTGGTAGGCTGGAGAATCACGTGTGGCCAGTGGCGCCTAGCTCCACTTCGACACGGCGCGAGGTGCTCCATCAACCTCATTCAAACCCAGGATTGAATTTTTTTACTGAAATCATTGTCACACACTCAAAAGAAGAGTAAAGTGAGTGGAATGATTAGTTTGGGGCGTCAGGAGCTTAGTTAGAATGTATTGTCTTATCAACAATATAAATCTACAGTTTGGATCTTGGTTTGTGATCTATACCCGTCTTGTTGATGATTTCTCCATTAGGTAGATGAAGCCATTTAGTGACTAGATCTTGCGCAAGCAGCTTTTTTTCTTCATTTGATCATCGGCGGCGTACGCAGGCCCTCTAATCCATAACCATATCTCCATCTGCATCCCACTCTGCCTCAAACTTTTTAGACAGAACAATTTTGCCTTTAACTTGAAGATATAAACCATCTTCATCTGAGTCATACTCGTACACGTCCTGCTGGACCTCTTCAAGGATATTGCTCTCTTTCACCGTCCACGGCAAGCCTTTTAAGTCCCAGGTTTTGCAAAAATAAGTCGGAGCATACAGATATAACCCCAGCGACGCGTTCAGGAACATGATGTGTAAATCTTCTACTGGGTGCAGGCGGGGCGAATACGCTTCCATGATAGCGACAGGATGCATGTAGTAAACCTCTACGCGTCTCAATGCTGGAAAGAGCATGTCTTCTTTTTCGTCACACAAGTTCTCTAGAAAATCTGGTGTGAAAAACGTTGCCTCGCTAATTCTCAGTATCTCGAGTGAGTCTGGGAAGACCTCGTGGGGATCAGGCGGGAAAGGAAGTAGCTGCGTAGGCCACCACAGCGCCTTCATTGTAATGCCAATTTCTTTCAGGTTCCGAAAAGCACGGAAGTCATACACCGTATTGGCGGCGGGTGTGAAAGACACAGATGAAAAGTCGGTAGGTACTTCCAGGATTTCGATACGCGACAGATGTGGTGTCAGTACACTAGCCATAAAGTTGTGTTGCCATAGCCAGGGGCTAACGGTCAAATGACTGAGCTTCAAGAGAGGCGAAAGCATTTCGGCGAATATAGGGAAATCCATGAGCCATGCATGGCCGAGGCGTAGCTCCTTCAAATTTGGCAGAGTAGAAATCAGCACAGAGAACAACGCTGGAATACAGTCGTCGTGAATAGCTGCGGTCCATTGGCTTCTGCTTGCGCTATCCATCGCATGGAAAGCACTGTATCCAGAGATGAACTCGGAACACCTATCGATGAAATGCGTATCCCGCATCCATCCTTGAGGAAAACGTACTGGGCTGTATTTCTTAATGGGTTTTCCGGAAGAGTTGTGGAGTATACGTCCCTCACTCCAACTGAATATCTCGAGGCTCCGCACTCGAAAACTCAGATGCTCGTATTGGCCAAGCTCCCAGAGATATAAAGCGATATTTCTGATATGAAATCGTGGAGCTTTCAGCAGTTGTTCGTGCACCAATGGTCGCCATCTTTTAGAAACGAGTGCGAGATTTGATAGGTCGTCATTCCGGTTGAGATGTGTAAATTGTGCGCAAATTTGTATCAGCAGCTCAGGAGGTAAATTGTCTATTGTGGTTGGGACCTGCCTGGGACGGAACATTTTGAGGCCTAGGAAGATCTTTAGGGTGGTCGCTTTAGTGGGGTTGATATATTGGGGCTCAGCTGGCTAGGCTGACGGAGGCAGCACTAGGCAATGTAATTGAACCTTGGTTGCCTGCTTTGGTTGACTGAATTGAAGGAATTTAACAATTTATTTCAGGAGAAGTGCAGCAAAGGTTGAAAGAAAATTGTGTGTCGTGATTGATTGTTTTTTGACTGTGCAAACGGCGGCCAAGGCAGACAACCACGTGCACATGTTCATTCACTACTCGGGCCTCATGAAAAGGGAACACAAATCTAGTACCGCTGTCTATAAACAACTCAAACTCAGGAAGTTCATTCAAGCTACCCAAAGCCTGCCCATGCAACTACGCAGCACATATATACTAGTAAAGAACATATTGAGGCCTACGTCAATCACCAAACTGTCAGAAAGGCAAGTAAAACGCCTTGTCCACTAAAACACCAATATGCTTAGTGGAGTATGAGAAAAGAAAGTAAAAACTGCACACAACATGGTGCTACTAGATATATGATAGTTGTATGATTAAATCATGATCAGAATACCATCTATGGTATAAAACCGCGCAACGATTCTTTGTAGATGAATCTGTCACGGGTATTTCCCCTCTCCTTCCTGAAGCCCCTCCTCGGGTCCCCTCGGGGTCACCCTCGGAGCTGCCAAGGAGCACGTGCGTACCTTAGGTATATGTAAGCCTCTTAGAGGACCTAAGAGTCCCTCAAGGATTCGTCTTACTTCATTGAATATACCTATTGTTCGATCCCATCTGGCTCCTGCCAAATACTCACAGAATCTGACGAATGCCCAAAGATTGACTTAACAGCAGTTATTATCCTAAAGAAAGTATATGCTTACGGATAAGGTAGTTGAATAGCTGACAATAGAAAATATTTACCCGCTGGTGATTTCATCAATGTAATTTCCAGAATTCCCTCAAAGCCAAACTAAGCACACCAACGGTTGCAGATAGTGTTTCCAATCGACATTCCGCCACTGGTCAAGCCTGAGTCCCAAAGATAACTTAAAGCGCTCTGTGCAATCCTTTCCCGCGACCTTGGGGTATATAGGAAGTGAAAATTTCGTTCCGATTTGTTCCCGTGGTCCTTTTCTGGCTTTCTTAGGCCTTCTGATTGTCCCACGTCTCCATATAATTTGATACTGAGGCGTCTTTGGCGCCTCTACACCGAATAGAGGAGGTGTAATCCTAATAGGGATGCTGGTAGGCCGTAGGAGAGGCCCAGGTGCCACTCTACTAAAGCTTTGAGGCTGGCTTGTCGGTATCCTGTCTCGGGCCAGTTCCATAGATGAGAAACAGAACCTAACATCGTCTAAATCCAGTGACACTGGGTTACTGTTACGCTATCTTGGGGCCGCAAAAATACCGAATATATTCTTAGAACTGTCATTGTATGATCTGAAAGTCGAATCGAGATTAACGTGTAGACTGCTGTGAAAGAAAGCCAAATTGTTCCACAAACGGCCATCAAATGTTGGACTATTCAGGAGATCCCAATAGAAAACAGCATGCATTATGAAGAGCTATTGCTCTATAGGAGAAGATTTTCGCCGCCTAACCACACTCATCTCAAGGTCACAGAATTGCTTTCCTGCGGTAGTGACTAAGTCTACTTCATAAATCGATAGCAACCCAATATGCTGGAGCTCCTCGGTCATGTTAATGGGCTTTTGTACTTGGCTAATATAGAATGCGATTCTGATGCCCTGCTTCTTAAGCTTGGATAATAAAAGAGAATGGTCCCGATATGCGCGATCGGTTCTGAGGCATAGTAAAATGTTCGACCGCGCACACGCACCAGGGTAAAAGTTAACTTGATTGAGACCCAAAAGGCTTGATACAGAACTATGAATGATTTTCAGGAACCCGAACGTACGTCCGTTGCAAGACTATAACCTCAAAGTTCTCAGCGAAAGTGGGAGGATTTTGGCCGGAAGCTCTAAGGTCTTGCTAGTGGCATTGCTCACACACCCGGATAGGTGCACTATTATCTTTAAAGGACCTCATGGTTGCCGTCCGCAAACAGAATACTGTAAGAGATTCATAGCCTGTCCGTCGGCACGTTGAGGTAGGTTAACTTATTGAAGCCCCAAAGCGTGATGTTATCTTTCCCAGCATGCCTCCATTTAGCGTCACTATCATTTTCCAGGACCTCGAGTTTGGCAAGGCCTGCCCACTTTGGGTTTTGTTGAATGATAAGTGCCTGAAGCTTGACCTGTAGAATTTGACCGGGTGCACCTTGGAATGACGTCGCTGGTTCAAAATGAGGGCTTACAATATCCCTCGGAAAAGATGGGGCCTGTATGAGCCTGGATGTTGGGCTTCTGTCAAATTGGGGAGCGATAGGCATTTCAAACGTGATTTTCTTGATGTTTCTGCAAATCGACACAAGGATATCCGTAAAAAATTGATGGTTCGGAGTCCAGACCTTGCCCCTCACATTTTTGGAAATCTGTAGTTGTTTCCAGATCACCTTTTGGTTAGTATTGTTATGGATCATATTCCAGAGTATGGCCCGTGCCTTGCCATTAAACGCAGTATTGCCTAAGCAAACACATTTCGGAATGTGCTGAGCCATGTAGAGGCCTAGGTCAACGCTGTTGACCTTTGATATCATCTCTGGGTGGCAAGTGAGCTTCTCGATAGCCATTTTGAAGCGATCCCTGGGGGATAACGAAGATTTTCAACATAGCCTCTTGAGCAATGTACTGGAATTTTTTGTTGACGAGAGAAAGGTTGAGTATGCTGTGGTTCTAAAAGCACGGTAGTTATTTATAGCAGAACTTCAGATGGAAGGCTGAGCAGCTTGCGGCTTGGACAGATACTCGAAGCATGTTGTCGTTCACTGCCTTTATCGCAAGTCCTGGAAGTGCAACCTGTGGAGGGGGCCTTAGTGCCATATTGAGACTTTGGCGCGAGACTGCGGTAACATCGCTGGCAGGGTTGGCGTGTCGTGTGTTCTTGTAACTGCGGTCAAGTTGCGGTGGCCGTGACCGAGCCATTGTCTGTAGGGGAAGGCACTGGTGATGTTTGGCGCAATAGTGTGAGGCAGAAGTGGAACGGTTGATGAGCGACACTTGCGGCGAGGATCTGAAAAGGTAAGGAGGTCGATGAAGGATAATAGTATAGAGTCGGTATCAGTGCCAAGCAGCTAGAGTTGAGAGGTGCGTTTGGAAGGCTCTATGTCACGGGATCTTGCCCAAGTGGTACACTGCAACTGTGCTTCTAGAATTGAGTATTCACACGGAGTAAATTTACGCATCTTCAGGAACCATTAAGAAATCATAGGAACAACATGGTCATTATTGGGTGCTTATGGGGCATATCGAAGATGCTACGTTCCCTTCCGCTCAGCTTCTACAACCTTACTCCTATTCCTTGGGTGTCAATCTGAGATATATTGGAATATCGGGTTTGTGCGCCGAATGTCGATTATAATCAATTTTTGGTGGAGTGGACATCTTGTTCGCATATTTATCTTCGAGGTGAAAATCGAATGAGGCGACAAAATATGCTGTTATTAGATTTTGCTCAAGCTGGGCAAAACGTCGACCAACTATGAGTGTCAGGTATAGCCTCTGAGGTATAACTTTTGGTGCAAAAGGCAACTTACTGCATGGGTGCCTTCCAACACCCCATCCTATCCATCCGTAAATGTCCTTTTTCTTATCTTCTGCACGCGCTGGTAGATACCGTGAGGGATCCCATTTGTGCGGGTCAGGGTAGGCGTCGGGGTCGAGATGGATATCAGCAGTGGCGTATGTGACAAATGCGCCAGGAGGAATAGACTCATTCCCGTTGCCTGTCGGGATGGCTTTACCACTAATATTTTTCCTCATTGCCGTTCCCAGCAGGTTGAGGCGGATAGAATCGCGCATGCACATGTCCACGACAGGAAATTCGGACTCCCATGCCTCTAGCGGAACATCGTCGAGTTGATGGCGGAGTGGCGCATTTGGATCCCGAGCATATTTGGTCGCCACCTCTTGAATCTCCTGCTGAGTCTTTGAGAGCCACTCGGGTGAGGTAGCAAGAAAGCATAGAATCCACGCCGCATTTATGCCCGAATTCAAAAGTCCTGCGAAGAGTGCTCCAATGATGAATTCAACAATTTTGTAAGTCCTATCGCCTTGATCCAAAAGATACTGCAGTGGATCATCATATTTCTCGTCGCTATCTGCACGCTTCTTTAGGATATTTTCAATCAAGAAATATAGTCGTGCTCCAGCATAAGTTCGTTTCAAGACGGCAGGTGATGGTATTTTTGGGAACATGACAGAGGTGGCCGTTGCGCTTCCATCGATAGCTTCAAAAAGTTTTAGTACCTCCTCTAGCATAGTGGGATCATTGGCAATCTCATCCGCACCAACTACGCGGATGGTCAGACGGAAAACGAGGCGGTATATGCTTTCGAAGGGGTTCGTGACACCACTAGTATCGGCCCGAATGGCTTCAATGGCGTCCTGTATGTCGGAGAGTAAAGTTGGTAGTTTACGGTGAAACTGCTCGTTCTTTAGTAAAGCGATGAGGCGGCGATGGAAGTGGTTGTTTAAGTCATCATCTTTCCCATCACCGTCGTCATGCGCTTCAATCCTGGGCGCCTGACCAAACAGCACTGCATAGCCTTCAGAAAATCCAAGCTCTCGGGACTCAAAAAAAAGCTTCCTACTCTTATCTCCCGAAAGCGCGATGATAGTGTTTGCACCAGCATGGAAAGAGAAATTGCCAGTCTTCGACTGGTCTCGTTGCGCCCGAAACCAATCCCATCTTTTTGTCCAGAAACCAAATGCTCCCGCTATTGGATAGTTGCCACTGGCTTCAGTCGGAGCATCTACAGGGAGTCGACGGACGAAAATCGTGTGTTTGCCGATATACAGAAACAAAAGAAGAATTGGTGCGGCGATAAAGAGGAATGTGGATGACATAAAAAGACTGCGAAATATGTCGAGTTGTAGCATGGCCAAGGCAATTATTTATTATGTCTGGAAGACTGTATCATGAGAAAAGCAAGGCGATGAATTACGACAGTCCTTGTCAAAGCAGTAGGTGTTGCGGACGTAATATATAACCCTCCCTGAAATGACGATGAACGAGACCCGAGTTTCCGAGTGACCAATCAAAATCCATGATGTCCCCGCCAAAACACCACTATTTATTGATTAAAGCCGACGTCCTTGATAGGTTACGCCGGCGCCACGGGAGTGGTGCTTCCCGGCCTGGTCATTACCATTATCGTCTTAGTCTAGGGCGTTCGCGGCCCGCAGCCTTCAGTTATCGAGCAATTCTAAGGGCATTCTCCGCTTACCTTACCGCATTGTTGTATAATACTATCTAGATGCTCGTGGAGTACTACAATCCCTGAAGCGTCTAGATAGACGGTGTTCCTTAGGAGCATTTGCTTGGGTAATTACCTAATTAGGTGACCTAGGAATTTCTCGCTTGCACGAGTTGCATGTGCTAGTATTGGGTCGACATGCACCTATGCTCGAAGCGACCTTCGCTTGCATTGGAACTCCACAATTACTTGTCGGAAACACGATGCCCGCATCAACCATAAATGACCTAGTGGTAGCGATCCCAAGACCTTGAATGACCGTCTTGTAGCAGACAGGTCACGCCATGGCCAAGCAATCATAAATACACCGAGTTGTCCTGCTGCCAGAACATATCACGGTTGTGATCGATCATTGATGGCGTAGTACCCTCATGCAATACAAATAATCTGTTGACTCTACCAGTTTTTATCACATGAGCATAAAACATCGGCATTCAATTTCAGAATATCAGGTGAGTGTGCACAGTCGAGCGAAAACACAATAGGATATAGGTCTTTATTTCGCCAGGTACGTTGCCACATCTTGGAAAAACCATCTTAACGTACTGGTCTTCATTCCGGTATGTTGTTGCCATTCCTCCACGGCCACATAAATGCATCCCTAGTCAGATATACCACCACATGTCTCAATGACATCTTATGAATTTCGCTTGACCCAATGCCGGTATTGGCTTACAATGTAATGAAGGGCATTCCTTCATATCTTGTATCGTCGGTGTGGTATCATCCGCAATTTGGTTGAGAGATGCTTCTGTTGGCCGGATATTCAACTGTGTCGTGTTTGAAGGGAACTCCAAGGCCCTGGCTCTCTGAGAAATCGCTGCATTGGTGTCTCAAACACACTTTCTTGCAGTTCTAATATGCTCTTAGTAGGACTCAACATTTCTTCACGTTTTTCGTGGGCGTCGTTATATCCTCCTCTCCCAAAAGCCGACAGGTCGTGATGGGGAAACTGATCTTCCTTCTCAAGATGAGCTCCAACATGCGGAACACCATCCTTGGTCTTTTTGCTCATTTTACTATTATTTGGTTTTGTCCGCGACGAAGAAACTAGGAATGTTGGTACGTGTTTCTCGAATTTGAAGGTTTCCTGTGATGTTGTATTTTTCGGTTGATATTGGCGCTGGAGTACAACGACACCATCTGGACGTTGGCGCGGCCGGTATGTTGATTTGCTTTTCGGCTCGACTGGTGTTTGGATCGTCATTGTGATATTAAGTTTGGCGGAAGGTACAAGGCTGACCCTATCGTTGAGCTGCATGCCTGGTATGGGAATTGTAGTCTCTGAAGTTGATCGTTGCTATTGACAATTATTGTGTGTGGATGTGTTGAAAGTCATCATGGTTGACAACAAATGAGGGGATCTTATACAATTTACATCGCGTCTCTTCTCTACAGATATACAGGCCAGGAGTATCTAGTTGTGGCTGCCTGTAAGTCCAGAACAGTTGATCGTGATCCCTTTCTCTCCACAACCTTCAATAGAGGCCTAAACCTCTGTAGCCATGCTTGTCCACACCGCAATAGCGAGCACAGTGCGCAGCATAACAACGATAGCACAGCTGTCTCGAACGTTTCGACGTCATCTTCAACATGCCACAACGGTGTTCTAGGTCATGTAAAACGCCTCCCGCACCCGCAGCCCCTTGCGCGCATCGCTGGGTCCGTGGCGTGGCGCCTCAGCTGAAGCGCACAGCCGCTGAATCTCACGACTGTGATGTCATTACGAGGCTCGACAGCACCAAACTGGTGGCAGGACAAACTTACTCTGGACCCTGGCATGGTTGCTGGGATAGGAAGGCCTAGAACTTTCAGGATGCGACGAGATGCCCGGGAGTGAAACTTGTAGTGGGAAGTAAGATATGACGTCATGATCTCGCTGGAAGCCTGCCGACACTCAACCGCATGCTTCCTTAGCCAACAGTCAAATATCACAAGGCGGACTTCAAATTGATATGAGCTACCCTTCTCTTTTTGGCTCTCCAAGAAAAGAGCCGCACGTAAGACCTCGCTGTTGCAGCCACACTTTGCGTGCCCATTCTTTGTATATACGACGGCGCTAAGCGTAGAACATTCAGTACGAAGTAAAAGGCAGTTTATTATTCAAATTAATCCATATGAGGAGTCTATATCATATACGTCCGAACATGGTTCCACGATCTTGACATCCCATGGTAGCGCAATCTTAGAGAAACAGCGAGATCAGGTAATGATCTTCAGACTGTCTAATTAACTATTAATCGGCCTCACAGCGATCGATCAAGGCGCTGCAACACAGTGATGACTTCCGATACAATGCGTGCAGCAAACTCTTGGATCGTTAGGCGCGGCATTTCCACACGAGTACCAGCTAGGCAAGCAGTGTCCCGTGCACTGAAGACTGGTCAACAAAATCACTATTTATTCGTGAACTGGAACTTACGAAAGTCAGTTCCAGGTTCGTCCCGGCCTGGCAATTCTTCACCTGACTTCCTGCAGGCGGCTTACCCGTTCCCCAAGTAATACTTTCGCAGCTCGAATCCGTCGGCGTAATCTTCATCGTTCGACCTGCAAATCCGTCGCCAAAAATGTCGCTCATATCATACCAAATCTGGTTGACATCAAGGTTGTATGCAAAAATAGTTTGGCTGACATTTGGCTTGAAGATGCCGCCTTCTATAGGGCTGATTTTGAGCGCGATACCGCCGGAAGCAGGGTCGCGACGAAATGTCTCGCTGTAGGAAGTGTCCTTGGTAATGGTGTTCTGTGCACTGATGCTACCGCCTACAGACCAGAGGTAAATAGGCTCGTCGCATTGGTTTGTGACGATCGCGCGGCCAACAGCTCGTGCGCCACTGACAAAATAAAGGGTCGCGAGCACGATGGTGCTGAGAATCATGGTTGTATGATCGAGCGAGAATGAGGCGAGTGTGATTCAAACAAGAAACAACTATGGGTTGTCTTACGTCCGTAGGCTTGTCGCTATCGATTTATATTCACAGCAGGCTACTACGGTAGGGACCGTATAGCGTCTAAGGCAACCTTCTCTTGACCTCATGATCAAGATCACGGTATGCTACATATATCCATGCGCACTATGCGAGGTTTTGTATTGATTTTCTCGTGGCGCTCAAGGTTATTGGGCAGCTATTTTCGGCCCAAGAATGTACACGGCGTACCAGTACGAATTGTTCGGACCTTCTATCAGATCGGATGCCCGATTGGGGGCCGCTTAGTATGGCTTGATTAGCCCATGGTTTGCAACATACGTGTGAAAAGAGAGATTGGTCACGCCGGTTCCGTGTCGTCGTATCTCACAGTAAATGGCGGCCTCAGGGCGTCTTATGTCTGAGAAGACCTTGTGTACATTCGGGCACGCGATTACACATTGACTAAGAATGGGACAGGAGATTCGCCTTCACGACCTCGAAGTGCTAGACGCCGCATTTAGTCGCGTGATTGTGAGGTGAGTACGTGTCTGTTTTAGGCGATCCTAGTGAGTAGTGTAATACATATAGGTTGCCGTAATTCTTACATTTTCCCCAACCAGGATGATTAGTCCACGAAACAGGTATACGTGATTGAAGCCCACGGACAAGTGCACTTCTAGCTATACACTACAGCAACCCGGAAAACACAGGTTCGGGTTAAAGTGTTTCCTGTATACTATTTACTACTTTAATCGGAGTAGCATTGGTAACTGTACATTTCGTTCTGCTCATATCATATATGTCAATTGATACTACCCAGCGGCCGATAGTCAGCAAGGGCGTCCCAACGCCCAGTTTCATTCGATCTTCCCATAATACCTTTCGTTTCGTAGATATCGCGTACTGTGACGGAAATTCAATACTTGCAAAGGTTTGGTAAGGTGCTGGGCCTCATCCCATGCATTAGATCCGTCTTCTGTAGGACGGTGCTCAGGCGATGCACCAAACTGGATTCCGAGCTCGTATTTCGTACGATTGCTTGCGAGGTACTCTATAAGCCATCACAAAGACTTTCACGCGAGGTGTCGTTGTGGACCTTCTTGGCGCGGGTGAGCATGTTGTCAGGTACGAGAGAAAACGCCAGGTGACTAGTAATCACCGAACCGGAATGCGGCGCTTCGGATATAGAATGAATGTCTCACGATATTTGCATTTCGGAGGATTTCTTCTATTGTCAGCTTTACGATGTTGCACTGGGTGAGCTACCCGCCGGCATCACTCTGCTTAATAGCATCCGTTTTTGGGTTCATCGCCGCAACAAACTCAGTAGGACGGCCAGAATATTCCTCTTGTAACTACATAATCTAGAGACATGTTCCCACGTCCGCCAAGTTTTGCGTGTTCGCATCGGCATTGGCACCTTCGAGTCTTTCGCGTTCGACATTGTATACACGCAAGCCTAGACCACGAGGACCGGATTATTGATTAGCTCGTAATATGGAAAGCTCGTCTGCATATCTAGCTGTGACATCGCCATTTTCCTTAGTGACTTGAAAAGGCCTTGTCTAAGGTAGTTAGGTAATTCAAGTAGCACCATGCGTGTTCCTTTTACAATGCTTTGGATCCCGACATTCGTTGCTGCATCCTACTCATTATATCACTAATTTCTTCTGTTAATGCTTTTTCGTTATGTGTTGAGGCTTCTACGCCGGACGCGTCCCAGGCGAAGCGGGCATCATTTGGCGGCGCCGGTCGAGAGAGTTCGCCTGACATTGTTTTTTTACACCTGTGAAAGACATCTCTATGGTGTAGAACACAGTGGATAGGTGGTAGAAGGGCATCTACACATGAAGGATTAGGTACGTTGCGTGCCTCGCAATGCGGTAATTTTCCCAACGTCGTGTTGGCCGCACAACTTGGACAACCTGGCGACCGGTTATCGTCACTCAACGACGCCAACAGATCTAGAAGTACCTAGGTTTTTCTAGACCTCTTCATTCGCTAGCGACTAAATGCCGTGAACGTTAGTCGAACCATTTGTCTGGAGACGGAGGGAAATAGACTGGAATTAAGTGACCGAATGTTATCTCAACGCTCGAAATATTGTTTTACCAACCAATTAGCACACAAACATGCCAAATAAACCAACAAAAATAATCAAAAGAGTGTATTCCATACCCAATCTTGTTGCAGAGCCAGTCTGCTGAGGGGGTTGTCCAGATGTTGAACGGATCGCGCCTGTAGGGCTCACAGTATCAACTGCTATAGGGCTAGTTTTTGTCGTGGAACCGGCACCAGACGTAGGAGTTGCCACTGCTGCCGCTCCACTTAGTAGACTGGCTCCTTGAACAATAGTAGCCTTATTGAACACGATCTCGCTTCCTTTCAAGACCGCAGTTTGAGGGTCTGATGAATCCGCATTTCCTCCTGTCATTGCGACTGTGCAGGTCATTTCGCTAACTTTAGTGTTGTGGTCGCAGGCGTAGCTCATTGAGAAGCGCCCGGCTGACATTTGCGCCTGGTAGTGGGTTGCGGACAGAACAGTGTAATCCATTCCGGGGCCCCAACCACAGTCGTTGGAGTCCACACCAGTTGGACAAGCGAGATTGAACTTGGTAGTTGAGGGATTTACAGTTTTTATGGTGGCGACTGGGTCGACGCCCTCCGAACCTTTGGAAGTCAGGAGCAGCAACGCGATGCAGTATGTGCGACTCACCAGCAGGGAAGTAGAATGAAATGGTGTTGGCGGTAAAGGCACAGCTGACAAAGATCGAGAGGATTGTGATTGATTGACGCATGATGGATTTGGTTTTCTGGGGTTGGAAGTAGGTTGGTCGAAAGATTAATTGATTGAGGATAGGTAATCGCTTTTCTCTGGTGGGGACGTTTATGAGCGACTTCAGGAGCAAAATAGAATGAGTGTGGGCCAACAAGAGTAAACAGCGGTGGTTATGGACAAACACCCCTCAAATCCCCTTTAGATTCGCCATGAAGCTCCGTGGTAGGCCTAAAGCTAAAGTCGATCTGTCCTAGTGGGGGTGCTTATCTAGCTCGAGCTTTGCGCAAATGACACTCAGGTTTCACAAATTTCCATGCATGAGTCGTGTGCTGCCCAGCAGCTGTTGGTTCAATGGCTAGATTCCGATCTTTTCTAGACGTTGAATTGTTTCTTTATTGCTATTTCTCAACTGAAAGAGAGTTGCGTGATTTAGATAATTCTTTTGCTGAGTAAATACAGTACCTCGGCAGGGGGTGTTGAAGCTCGAATGCCCAGATTGGCTGAAACAGTGTTGCTACCAGTACACTCCACATACATGCTGAAAATAAAATAAAAACATGGCATAAATGTAACGTGCACGAAAAGCATTGCTGATTACTTCCCGCCCATTCTCTTATTTTATTTTATTTTGGCAGAGTCGTGGATGGCCAAGAAGGAGACTATTAATTGCTTAGGTAGCAGCAACGCGAAGCAGTAACACTACTGTACCTAGACGGCTTCGACATTCAACAATGGAAGTTACCAACTGAGCAACTGACAAGGTTGGTAGGCAATCCGACTATGATAAGATATACAAGCAGCTCTCATGGAGCTGCATCCCGGCTGTCTTTGAAATTCGGCGAGGGTTAGGCCTACCATGCCGCCCACGTCCGCCTAGGCACCCAAACGCATTTGGCATCGTGCCTGACATTTCCACGCACCGGAACCAATGATCTCAAAATCCAACATGGTTTATACGAGCCTTGTATCGACATTGGGTAGCCTCTGTTCGTGTCAGAATTCCGGTGAACAACTAGCCCTCCTGATAAAACTGATGCGATCCTCCCCTCACAAACTGTCCCCACCAACCTCACTGCTTTTCTATCGCGCAACTATCTGCACTGCATAAACGCAAAAATGAAATTCTTCTGTCTTCCTGACGATGCATCACCCCGCCTCAAGGCTGTGCAATTTGCACAAATCAGCATCATCTTCCTGACCGCTGTCGCAGCTTTGTTGGCAGCTGTCATTCCACAGAAGCGCAAAGACTTTACCTTCGGGTTGCTCTACTCACTCATTTCCACTTCCGTCACAACTGGCATTCTTGTTCGCAGAGAGCAGCTCGCTGCCGCCCGAGGTGCTTTGACAAAGAATAAATATATGAAATATCAGTTTCTCAAGATGGTCGCCGCTGTCGGATTATACGTCATTTGCTTTATTATTACCTCGATATTTATTAAGCCGGGTACCGACAGGCGTAGGCCAAATGAACAAGGCCTGTGGATTGGAGGCGTCAAGATCAGTCGGGGTCAGGGTTGGATTTTGTGGTTGCATGTCTTCAACTGGTGAGTTTGTGCCTACTCTGGTCATTCCAGGAACTAATAAATATAAGGCTATTCTTATGGGCAAGCTTGCTCTATTCTTGCTGTATGACTAGGAATAAGCAGGGACCTATTGCCCTCACCGGCGAAGAGGCGAATATCAGTGGTGACGCTACCGCAAACGATGAGGAGATTGCTCGTAGACTGCAGGCCCAGGATCCAAATTGGCAGACTTAAGGAATTATATATTCCAATCTTTCATGTTGGCGACTGATAACCGGCCAAAAAATACGGTCGTTGATATTGTTTTGTGAGATGCCATGCGTCGAGCGTAGAATGTTCCTTCATCTGTACGAGCTAGGAAGATCCAGTACAACTATATGTTACACGTGTATGACAGATGCTTGCATACTTCTCTCTTGGTTTTAGGTTGCGTAATATCACGAGGTTGAATAAAAAACTTGTTCTTGACCAGGTCTTCTCTGCATATTTCTCATCAAACCCTCAAAGGATCATATTCCGCGACCCGAAAAACACTTTGATATACTATTAATAAAAATGTGAAATGGATGGTGGATTCAGCATTGCTATCCACCAATCGAAAAATTTAATACTTCATCTTCAAGTCAAGAATCAAGTTCCATAATTGTGAATGGTTTCTAGGCCATGATATTGTTACGTAGGAATGTCATGTAGTTTTCAAGGATTTAATTCCATCATCCTATAGGGAGATTTGAACTGGAAATCTAGGAGATGGACTCTGATACTTGAAGTAGGTGTAGTTAGTGCCTTGAAGGTGGAAAATATCAGTGACAAAAAGGGGGCACTGGGCAACTCAAGATTAGCTGCATATGGCAAACTCTACGCCATCGGCATTCAAACTTAGTCGAACAACTACCGTTGCAGGAGCGTCATGATATGTGCCGTGTCAAATAAATGGCTTTCCAAAACGGAGTATTTTCCCACACTAATCATTTCATAATTCAATTTTACGAATGGTTTACTACATAAGACGTACGGATTCATTCGAAGTAAAGCCATCGTATTTATTGGAGCTTGTATTGGTGCCTACATTTGTCAATAATAACCATGGCTTAAAAGCAGACAAAGTTTGAAGTTACTGTAATAAAACAGTTCTACTCCATATTGCCAATGCAGCCGAACGGGTGAAGCATAATCAAGAACATTTGATTATTTTCCAGAACACGTCCTCATCTCCCTCCACTCGATCGATCACTCTCCAAAAGAAAATCATTCAACTAGCTCTGCTTGTTGTCATTGTTTTGAGTTCTCCCGTGGAACAACACATAAGAAACTCTATGATGAGTGGTGCGGAGGATTCTCCACGTGCCCCATCTTTGTCATGGTGTAAAGTAAAGAAATTTGCCATCTGAATTATGGCGCGATATAGCCTTTATAGTAGCCTGCGTTAGCCCCATGGCAGTGGGACCTAAAAGGTTTGTTGGCGTGGTTCTTCGACCTGTTTTTCAAGTTATAGAAGTATCTTCTTTACAGAGCGTCGAAGTTGGCAGTACATATCATCAATGCACAACTACCCGAGAACCAAGGGGGGATGCCCTATTCGACACATACAAATAATTTGCACTTGTTAGTGCGGGTGGATGATATTCCGACGACGGCGAGGACCCAACCATTAGCGTAAAATTTCACACCGGTGGTGACGGCCGTTTGAAATCTCTTGACTAGAAATGGGACGTTAATAACGTCAGGCAAATGGACTAGCCTCATGCGCATGTAGTTACATTGAACACACTAGCCAAGCACGTAGTGTGGTACTGCTTATCCGGGGGGCTTATTTGTTGGAACCCCTATTGAAGACATTAGCAAGCCTTTTTAGTACGTAGGTAAGTGTTAGTAGCTTCTCTGAAGGACAAACTAAATACCTTGTCATGAGTAGTCTGGGAAGGAAGCTTTGGCGGCGTATTGATGGATTGACTTGCCATCGTACTAGGCGCTTAAGCAAGGACAATGGAATTGGAGGGGCAAGAGCGATATCGACTTTGCTGTCAGGGTAAGTGCGTAGATGTTTACCTGAAAATGGTGTCATTCGTGAAGGCATAAGCAATGGTCAACCAAGTGGAATCCTGCATACCAATGGAAAAGACCACCCTCGTGCCACGTGGCAAAGTAAAATCCATCGAATCAACATACAGTGGTAGTACACAGCAAAGCTAAACTCTAGCTAATGCGGGCTGCAATATGTCAGCAGCCGTTTCAGCAACGATCACTCTGCAGCTGTCATTTACCAGCTGTCATTTACAGCCTGAGCGTCTGCCATCCCCTTTTCTCATCATCGAATTCTGAGCAGATTCCTTCGGTCCCTGTGCTATCCACCACCGTGGAAATTATTGTCAGTGAACATCACTTTCGAATGCGAGTTGCCAAGTAAGAAATCAATTCAGGTGGGAGTAAGATCAACCGCTGATCATGGACCCCTGCCGATCCGCCCCAGCTAAACCGCTACACTGATTTTGACGCTGAACGGCCACAACGAACGTTCTCTGAGAGGGAAGAATGATTTCGATTATCTTTTGAATTTCGTTAATGGTATGAGAATGCCAGCGAAATAATGAGGCTGATCTTGAACCTCGGGGGTGGGTTTGCGGGTTTGCTTTGTCGCGTTGCCTACCTCAGCCGAACCGTGCACGACCTGCATCAACACCAACACCAACACCAAAACCAAAACCAGGTACGCAGATCACGGTAAATCCCGCGCCCAAATACCACCGAAGTGTAAACTGTGCCATGACTTGATCCGTGCTAAGAGCACATCTCAATACACTACGATTGAAGGAGCTCTTGCTTTTGCGGAACATTCCTGGGCTGCAGAGTGAGGAGGTGTGATGAAGAATATATAAAGCAATCCGACAATCCACTGTAATATCATCATCAGCTTTCAACGCATATCATTGACACCCACATTCATTTACACACCTACCACAGTCACTCTTTAGTACTATTCCCTAATACATTTAATCAACATGCGTACCTCAGTTGCCTTTGCGAGCATCATTGCTCTTGCTGCCAGCGCACCGCTCAACCTACCAACTCCGCCAGTCGATGGTGTCCCGGCTATCTCAGACGTTACCATTCCATCCGCCCCAGAGGCTGACATCCCGTCTATGTCGGAGCTCGATGTCCCATCTGTTCCTAAAGTCGGCGATTTGCCAGTTGACCTTCCCACCAAGCGTGATGGACTCAGTATCCCGGCTGTCCCCGGTGTTGGTCTACCTGAGGAGGTGAAGAGCCTCGTCGGTGATGTTGACATGCCAGCTAAACGCCAAGGTAAATTGAATGCACTGTTGGTTTAGCACTGCACGTGCTAATAAAATTCCACCCCAGAGCTCCCAACTGTTCCTAAGGTTGATCTTGCCGAGATCAAACTCCCCGATTCCAAGCTACCTGACATTGGGGTTCCTGAGCTTCCGAAGCGCGCCACTGTTGATGTCAATGGCATTGATGTTAACGTCAAGGCTGACGATGCTCTCGAGGACGCCGATGCCAACGTTGATACCAAGCGTGCGGTTGTCAGGGTTGATGATTTCGTTGATGCCAATGTCAATGCTGGTGATGCTACCAAGGGCACCAACGTCGGTGTTGCTACCAAGCGTGCCACCGTTGGCGCCAACGCTATTGATGGTGTCGATGCCAACATCGTGGCCGAGCGTCTTGAGGACTTCGAGCAGACCAAGGACAACATTGCGAAACGCGCTGTTGATGCTGCAGACGCTCTCAAGATCCAGAAAGCTATCGGTATCTTGAAGACCATCAAGGCTCCTGAGGCTGATGTACCAAAAGTTCCCGAGCCCACTCTCCCAGTGAAGCGCGCTACCGTCGGTGTCGAGGCCGCAGACGCCGACGCGGATGCTGGCATTGACGTTATGGATGTCACTATCGCTACTCGCCAGGCCGATGTACGTCAACACTTTGTTCGAAGATGCGTAGAAGCACTTGCTAACATTTGACAGGACATCACTGTAGTCATCGACATGTTGACTGATCTTCTTGGTTAAACGGGACAAGTAGTTTTTGTATGACACTTGTGTGATAGTTCGCCGCAAGGCTTGGAGTTCATTTGCTCGCATGTAATTGGTTATAACAACAAAGATACCCTGTTAGCCAATCCTACATCTTATCTACTTGATTGATCGCTTGGTGACTCGTTTGCTATTTTTTCTTACGCGATAACTACCCATTCAGATTCGTATACATAAAGTCTGACAAAGTCCCATTATTGACAAGGTCTGCCGGGCTCCATGGTTGCATACCACCCTCGCCAAAGGCAAAGTCGTTTTCGATTTTGGAGAAGAGATATTGGTTTGCTTCATCCATGGACCATGACCATGCCCCTGGTCCGACATCGTTGCTCGTTATAGGCGCTTCACTGAGCTGCGGAGCTGCTCCAAGGCCTGATGTGATCTTTGGCGTATGCTGAATTGTAGGTCCAGATGAATCGCGTCCGCTAGGTGTTTGACTAGCTGCACTTGAAAAGCCGACATCATCGGCCTCCATGGCAAGTCGAGCAGCTGTTGTGCGATCAAGGTATCTGAAGAAGAGTTGTAGAACCCAGTTAGTAACTTCCCATGTCTTCTGTAACTCTTGGAGCCCCATAAGACAGAGTTTAGCTCGATGCTCGGCCAATGTTCTGTTAACTCCAGTCGAGCGTCTGAGGTGTACTACATGGATACAAAGGGTGCTAAAGAGGTTAGTGATTACATGGATCTGGGCGTGTCCAATGTTGCCGGATGGCAAAAGATCCTCTACAATGCGTGAATTGCGTGCAGCAGCTTGTAAAGCAACATTTCCATCGCTTTCAGCACTGCCATTCTCATCAACGACGAAACTTGGTCGGTAAAGCAAAATGAGGAGGTTGTTGCAAGCAAATTGAAGTGTGCTAGCCTGAAAAATCGGTTCATCAGTGGCATCGCTATGTAGTCGGATGATTGCCGGCAACTGATCTCTCCACTTGTAGATTTGATCGCGTATTCTCGTCCGGTCACTCGAACTAAGGGATCTATTTGGCAAATATCCGGCGTCAACAATTTGCCCAAGAAAGACGGCTAACTGTGTTATTCCGATGATGTACGCGGTGCATCGTTCCGATTCAGGGGTTGTAGACGATGAGCTGAAGGCCGAAGTGAAGTCGGAAGCTGTAAGGGGAGGAATATCGCAATCCTCGTCACGGATACGGTTTGGAAGCCCAAGAGCAGAGCCGCATTGTCTCTCGCGAACATATATCGCCCACCACAGTCTTCGTTTTAGCCTCGAGATCTTTTCCTCGCAATCTTCACCAGAGCGGTGCAGAGCCTTGGTTTGAGCAAGGCTAATAGCTGTTCCCAGCCAGTGGCGGGCATCCTTCTCCAACAGTGCGCCAGCTCGCCAAAAGCTCATGAGGAACAAAGCCTGAATGACCGTGACTTTGTTCGTTTCATAAGTAGCATCGTAGATGTCTTTTGCACGAATGTAGAACAACCACTTTGCCCGATGGCGATTGCCCCACCCCAAGGTAGTCAGGGTGGACTCTTCGCAGTGGATGACTCCTATGAAGAGCATAGCCTGTAACAACAGAGGCGATACGGTATTGTTTTGGTGGGCTTCCCAAAAATCGGCCTCGTCGACGACTGCAAAATGCGAATGGAACCACTGAAAGTATGCTCTCAACAGCTCAAGGCGAACTTCAAGAGGGGGAAAAGTGAACGTTCCCTCGGCCTGCAGAGCCTTCATCCTCGTGCGACGACGCTCTGCTTCCCATTCTGGAACCATTGCATCTTCCTTGGCTGTGTGAGGCACGGAGTGCCGGAAACGAAAGAGAGAATGCCTCCTCTCAGCAGTTGGGTCTGAGGGAGACGGTTCTTCAGTAACATAGCGAAGCGAGCTGGACTCGCCGAGAAAGACGGCTGCATCGTCCTCTTGTCGAGGCGTTTCCGTCTTAGTAGATAGGCCTTGCGATTCTGAAGGAACCGAAGGAGATGCAAACTGGAGTTGGCCGATGCGAGCATCGGCAGGGAGTTGATAGTTGGTAGAAAGCGAAGCGAGCACGTGCGATGCAGCAACCTCATCCTCGTGTCGCTCAGGGCTGACTATTGTATGAGGAGAGCTACATACAGTTAGCGTGGTGTCTCCAAAATCCAAATTTTGGTCCATGTATGCTTAGAATGGTGTTCGCATACGTTTCATCGCGTGCATCCGTTTCTGTTCGAGGCTTCCTTGGATGCTTGCCACGCTTCGACTCGCGCGTTTCGCAGGGAATGTTGGCGGCAAAACAATTGCCGCAAGGATGTCTATCAGTCACATCGCACTTGACGCGACGCGCATTGCACGTCACACATGCTAGCTTTGCGCGCTTTCGAGGTGGTTCAGACGACATTGTGCATATGCGAACGTGTGTGGGGAAGGAGCCGAATTCGGCTATCAACTGTGAAGTCCCCCGGCCGTCGACTAGCGGCCTTGGCGTAGCCTTATGCCGCAGCCTGGTGCAAGTTGCACAGCTTTGATTGCGAAATCGAGTAAGTATCGGATACGCTTATTCCATTTGTCGTCCTGGAGCGCGGCCGACCAACGCAGAGGAGTCCGTCGTGCTGATTTTCAGAACCATCCAAAGGCAGACGCTGCCAAATTTTGTGACGTTTTGTATCGGCTATCCCGCCAGCCCAGGAACATCACCGATGCCACAGAGAACCCGGCATTCCGAACGAGTAGCCGAAACGATCCGGGGACCAAAAGGCTCCATATCATGGCTCTCTGGCACCCAAGGATTCACAGCCACCTACTCGTACCGCCCCAATCACTCTAGCAATGGCCTTCGCTCGGCGCCTCTTCACCACCTCCTCGCACCGCCACTCCTCCGCCACAGAAGCATGCACCGAACTTCTATCGCGTTTCCACAACGCCCCAATCAGCGCCCGCACCCAACTTCTTGACGCCAACCAACTCCACCTGCTCTCCGTCACCCTTGCCCGGTCCCCTACATCCTTCGCCCAACCCCCCAACGGCACCCCAATCCCACCAGGGCATCATCTCGTATACTTCACTCCATCCATTGTCGAATCAGAACTCGGTCTCGATGGCACAGATCGTACCGTCAACCCCCTTGCTCCATTTACACGACGCATGTGGGCTGGCGGTGAGTTGAATTGGACACAAGACCCCAAATCGCTCTTACGTGTCGGCCAACACGTCCGCGAAACCACTGTGCTGACATCCGCCGAACCCAAGAACCTTAGATCCGGCGGGGAAATGCTCGTTGTTGGCGTTGAAAAAACGTTCGAAAACGAGGCCGGGGTCGCGTTGGTAGATAAACGCAGCTGGGTGTTTCAGCGCGAGATCACCGCCGAAAACCCGGCGGTGGTGATGATGCAAAAATCACAGCAAAAGGAATTGCCGGGAGGAAAGCTTATCAAAGACTTTTGCCAATCGGATACAACTCTATTCCGCTTTTCGGCGTTGACTTTTAATGGGCATAAGATTCATTATCTGCCCGAGTGGTGCCGTGAGCGTGAGGGGCATCGGAAAGCCGTGGTCCATGGGCCACTTAACTTAATCAACATGCTGGATTTCTGGAGGGATAGCGCTCAGCAAGGAGGTGCGGAGGCAGTGCCAAAGAGTATTGCGTATCGCGCCATGAGTCCACTATACGTTGACGAACCATATCGAATATTGCTCGAGAGGAGTAGCGGTGAAGAGATTAATGATGGGGAATGGAAGGCGGAAATATGGGACAGCTTTGGTAAACAGAGTATGAAAGGAGCTATCACTGAGTAACTATCAACTCCCATACAAGACTAGGCTCTAAGCCTAGAGAGCCTAAACATACTCCAGATTCCGTATGCCGCTACAAATGCAAGTCGAACCTTTTCAGCAAAGGACCCGATGAGTCTTGAACATAGGATCTTAGGCCCATTTTCCGAGCACACTCATGAGGACCAATCCTGATACTAGGGCAAGCATGGCGCAAATCGTCCTTACTAAGCTCGCATTCATCAGCTTTCCATGCATCCAATCTCTTGCCAACATCTCCACGATCCCAACCCAAGCCAGGATACCAGCGGAAAGAGCATCCAGAGTACCAATGGCTATAATGGTACTTGGGTCGTTGCCATTGAACTTCTTGAGTACGCCAATACCAATGGCCATGCCAATAGGTGTAATCAGCGCAAAGGTACCGGCCATGATGAGCTTCTGAAGCGTTGTTGCAGCGGCTTGGGGAAGCTCAGCAATGCATGTGCCAAGCGCAATGCCCTCGAACATCTGGTGGAAGAGAATGACAACAAAAAGAGTAATGAAAAACGCATCCCCGGCAACTACAAGTGTAATGCCAATAACTACATCGAAAATTAGTAAAGCGTATGTAGACGTCTAACACAGCCAACTTACGGATCGAGTGGAAGATAATGCCAGCCTCCAGATTCATGACGTTGATCTTTTCTTCCATAGGTGTAGGAGCACGGGTAGCTCCGTGAGCGTGAGCATGACCATGACCGTGGGTGAGGTCTCTCTCAGGTGTAGCAGTTGCGGACGCGGCGCTTGACTTATCATCACCCTTGGCTAATGGGCTCTCAGTACTAGGTGCCACGTGCTTGTTTTGACGCCATTGCACAAAACGGGCACCAAGGTAATCAACCACAAAGGACAAGAATAACCCAGCCATGAAAATAGCTGCTGTGGTTCCTTCGTACTTGAGTTCGCCTAGGCACTTGTTGCCGAACATCAAGTCTGCGTGAGTAAAGAGATGAATGAAAGCGGTGGAAATGACAATGCCAGCGCCAAATTGCTTGAGGATGACGAAGACGATATTGGATTGAGAAATGAGGTTGAAGCGCGTGGTTAGGATGGGAGAGAACACTCCGATGGCACTGGTGATGAGGATTACAAAGAGAAGGCCGATACGTAACGGGATGTTGTAGTCGCGGGTCTTTGCGCTGCAAGACGCTTTGCTCTCCTCGCTGTCATGGCCGTTACCGCCAACGCAGTGTCTGAGAGGATCAGTATATCTTGGTGGAGGGATGGGTTAGGGCAGACCCACTCGACACCTGCATGAAAATGGCAGTGCTCGCCGGAACCAGCAGGCTCATTTGAGGTATGGTTGTCATCAGTGTGTGTCGTCTCGCCACCGCCTGATCCTGCGGTCTCGACAAGAACCTGAACATCCTGACCAGAGTCATCAACACAGAATCTGGCGTGGTAATTAGCATTGTGGCAGAGGCAAATGACACTAGCCTCACGTTTCGGTCCCGTGTGTGTGGCACCCGGTATACTGCGCTTGCATATCCTGAGTTCTAGTAGGCCCTACAACCTGGTACTCCTCCGTTCCAACCATACACCAGCTGTCATTGGTTAGAATGATGATTCATTTGGCTCATGCGATTTCACAACATACTTGACCGTGCCATGAGGATGGCAGCCAGAGACAGCGGTAATCGATGGCTTTGCGCGACTCGTCGCCGATGGTGCTGGGGTTATGGTCTGTGCAGCGATAGATGCTGCAAATAGCAGAAAGGTGGCGCGGGCAATCAGACTCATGTTTGATGATGGGCAACTAGGCAATCTGGATAGGCGACTGCAACCAGGCATGTACCAGAGGTGCGTTCCCGTTATAAGCAGTCGAATAGATGGCAGACAAGGCCTGGACTAGTCAAGCAGGTGGAACCGTGAGACCGCGACACCTTGATGAACTGATGCAACTCTCTTGAAAAGAATCTTCATCTCGCACAGAGTCGTGGAAGCGGCGCTCTTGGCAAGAGTACCGAGATGTCCGGGCCAGTTCCTTGGCAAGTTGCCTTGAATCCACTGTCTTGTCAAGCAGTGGAGTCGCATGTTTGCTTTTGCTGATCCGGGAGTCTCTTCTTACCACGCGCTTGCAAGGCTGTTGGTGGGGTGTGGGAGCGGATAGTGATGCGGGGCTTGGCAGTGATACCTGGGTACAATCATTGACACTGACGTGCTCGAGTTGTTTCCTCAATCTGTTGTGTCTGAGGACAGGACATTGTTTGCTAACAACATTTCCCAAATCGATCCGCGTCTGTGTTTCTCTCCGCCAGGAACCGCCAGTGGACGTTGAGACCCAACCCATGCCATCTGGAGTGCTGGTACACAGCAGTGCACTCTCCCATATTCAGCCCACTCTCGTTCACGTGATGCATCATCTGCTCCTACTGTCTTGACAAATCTCGTGGGGTAGTACCAGAACTCTCGTGACTGTTGTTCGCCTTGTCGGCACCTCCGAACAGAGGCACCCGTACCGAACGTTGCATCCCTAGACCGGAAAACTCCTTGCTACTCAAGTCCATCACGGTGCTCTCTAGGCCCTCTCACCTTCTCCGGGCGAATAGTCTTGCCTCTTAGGCCCGTAAGTCTCTGCACCGAGACCCAACCATGCTCAGTGTGCGTCGGCCAAGGTAATTGACGGCATATCTAGCTGTATACCGCAACATGAGGCTCTTTTGCCTGGGATAATTATGCCCGCGGCTGCATTGTAGGTGGATTCGAGGCACTTGTATTTCAGCCTGGGCGTGGAGAGAATAGTTGCAAGTTCGGGAGGAGAGTACCGAGCTGTCCGCACGAGACTGAAGGGCAGTAAAATTTCTAGGCCATATAAATAAATACCTAGCTCCTGCATAAATACCTATCCAGCTTCTCGGGACTCATCTAAATCACAGTTCGCATATCCTCAGATATTCAGCGTCTCAGACTGTAGAGCCTCATCATGGTTGCCTACACCTCTCTCTTGCTCCTTGGAGTTTCCGTTACTTTCGCAAACCCTCTCTTCCCTCGCCAACAGAGCCCAGCAGCCACTATCACCGTCAGTGCTCAGACGCCAATCAACACTGCTTGGAATGCCGGCGTAGTGACTGAGTTCCCCATCCACGCTTCATGCAATGCTAGTCAAAAGGCCTACATCAAGAATGGCCTTCAAGAGACTCTGACTATCTGCAAGCAGGCTCGCGACCATATTCTCCGCTGGGGCAACTCTTCGGCCATCTACCAGAAATACTTTGGTAACGCTCCCACTGGTGAGCCCTTGGGATGGTTCACAAAGATTGTCGACGGTGATAAGGCTGGCATTCTCTTCCGCTGTGACAACATTGATGGCAACTGCCGCCAATCAGGTGAGTACCTCTAACTCACTTACCATATAACATAACTGACATGCTAAGGTTGGGCTGGTCACTGGCGTGGTGCAAATGCCACCTCCGAGACCGTCATTTGTGACTTGTCCTACGAGATTCGCCGCCCTCTTCAGGGAATGTGTGCCTTCGGTTACAATGTTGCCAACGGCGCTACTAACTTTTACTGGGCATCTGACCTTCTTCACCGTCTCCTTCATATTCCCAAGGTTGGCGAAGGTGTCGTTGAGCACTATGGTGCCGAAGGCAAATACCCAGGCGTCATTAGTCTGGCCAAGACCAATGCGACATACGCTGTGAGGAACAGTGATACCCTGCAATACTTCGCTCTTGAGGTGTACGCCCACGATGTCGCCGTTCCTGGAGTTGGCTGCCCCGGCACTTACACTTCAACCTCGACTCCCGTTGCTGCTGCCTCGTCGTCCCGCGCAGCTTCAAGCAGCGTCGCCCCAGTTCAAGCTTCCACAACACCAAGCCGAGCCGCAGCAAGCTCAGCCGCCGCCGCCACAAGCCGGGCTGCTGAAGCCTGCACTCCCCATGATGACCACTGGTAAGCCATCTTCATACTCTTTCATTTGTTCGCAATCACTGATAAATCTCTTTAGGCACTGCCCTCCCGGCGTCCCTCAGCCAACTTCCCCTCCATCTTAAGAAGCTGGAAATAATGACCAAGACGGTAGGGCTATTATGTGGTGTCTGCACCATTACAAGCAGGACACCATGCTCATCCTTGAAGTGTCTAAAACGGTAGCTAGATAATAAGGATTCCCACACAAATCGGTAGATCCAAATAATGATACACAATTAATTACATTCATGGATGTAACTGTAGTATCGAAGATGACTATGTTTTTTTTTGTGGTTTAATACGTGCAACGTACCCATTTTATTGTGAGATAGTGAGTATGCGAATGGACTCTAACACGTGAGAAAACTGTACTAGAAATGGTCCCAAGTGTTCAATAGCTGCGACCGCAATGCTGGGTGATAGGAACATGTCGTCAAGAATCAACCATGTGCAGTTCAGATAGATTAGTATTGACTCATGCGCGAGCTGCCTACTGACGAAGAATATGCTTGTTAGGACATCTGGCATGAGGACACGTCTTGAAATAGGGTGTGAATAGAAACACGACAAATGTATTGTTGCCAACCAAAAGCAGAGGCTATGCTTTCGCCACTTTCTACGGAGCTACCCAGTTTGAAAAATGCGATTGTTCCGGACAATATCTAGCTCTCTAGGTTTGTGGTGTAGTGCCCAACGCTGTAAGATATAGCGATTAACTTTTGATTTTCTCACCTCCGACATGTTGATCTGGTTGATGTAGACCAAGATGGAAAGATGAAGGTGCGACTGCTCACAAAGATAGAGATTAAAGAGCGGTGGAGCCTAGAGGGACTGTTTACCATTAGAAACCTTCGCACGGTTATTTTCAGGTGCGATGTAACGCAAGGGCAAATGGTCAATTATCAGGATCGGACTTCGGACGACTTTGTACGAAACTTGGGTGGGGTGTTGTAGGAAGGGTTTCGTGGAAATTGTCAATCAGTAAATTTCGAAACGCAAGCTATTCTAGGTATAGTAAGTCATCGATAGAAGAATACACCAACATTTGTATTTGTGTTTATCCTTCTCGTATCATATAATATGCATCGATTAGCTTATTACGAGTAGTGGCATGTTCTTTCGATAGCACGAGTCACCCCCTTTAAATTAAAATAATAAGTCTTCGGTCAACCACCTCCATTATCCCAAATCCAATCCGTGTTGAAGCTTGTGAGGCCATCCCACAGCTAAATTAAACCAATTTTGTCCTCTAAGCTCATGCCGCGACCAAGATGTTCATGGCCAAGGGCCCAAACCGCCTCGTTTTCAAGTAAAACCTCATCATCAGGACGCATGTTCTACTGTTTCATTGGTGTTGTGAACAATGTCATCACTTCAGTTGCGCATTCCTCCTCTTCCTTGATGTAGGGCTACATTTGAGGACCTGGTGCTTGGCGACTCTATGCAGTGAGGCAGAAAAGCATCTAGCCATGTTGTCATATCAGCTATATGAATCTTTCACTCTTATTTAGTTAGAACTTTTCGCATCTTACAAGTCACGGCGCCATAGGCCCGGTCCACTAATCTAACTTGGCCAAGCATGAAATTCAAGATAATGAACATGCCAAAGATTCCCAGGATATAAAATGAAATCGTGGTCAAGAAAGAATAAAAGTCGTAGATGAGCCTACAAGTGCCCTTCGAGTGGATGGTTTCTGTGTTTTGTCGTGCCTCATCGAAAGAATCTCGCTCGCCCCCAAGCCCGTAACTAGGCCCATCATCGTCTTTTGTTTCACAAAGTCGGTCACATGGGATTTCGGACGAGACGTATTCGTCATACGGTGGTGGCGATGGTCTGTTGTTTCGTAAT
The DNA here is from genome assembly GCA_028458525.1 of Ophiosphaerella herpotricha. Classification (NCBI taxonomy): domain Eukaryota; kingdom Fungi; phylum Ascomycota; class Dothideomycetes; order Pleosporales; family Phaeosphaeriaceae; genus Ophiosphaerella; species Ophiosphaerella herpotricha. The sequence continues at coordinate 148,901 of JALNQK010000056.1, forward strand.
GGAATCGAAGACCCCAAGCCGTTGATACACGCTGTTAGCGCGGCGTGTGGGAGAGCCACATCGTCATATATGTGCTGTGTTCTCATAACGAAGTTATACTGAATTTGATAAGCTCAATTCAATTTTTTTTATCATGAGATGTGAAGTAAATAACAGTTGATCGTGGTTGCAGACACGATTTGGATGCGAAGATAGTTCTCTTGATTGATCGCAAAACCGACATGGGAAGCACGCCATTGCTACATTTTGTTCATGAAGTGCCCGGGATTGTGTCTGTTGTGGAGAGAGAATTCTGGTTGCAGTGGTCAGGTGCGGTGAGTGGAGATTTGACATTGAATCGGTTGCGGTAGGCTGCGAGAAGGTACAGGGCGGGTAAAGGAATGTGTTATGGCTGTATGCCATGACGGATTATAACTGCATGCTTTACAGTACTACTAAAGAATGATCAGTGGAATTTCCAAGGAATTTGTTCATCAGCCATCCAAGACTACAGTTCCGAGCTTTTTCAATAATTGCAGCATCGTACAATGTGCCCGAGTTCATTGAAGGATTCGGAAATGTTCATGGGGCTGATTTGGTCATGAAGAATAGTGCGCGGAGCTAGTCTGGTCGCTGGCCTGCCTCCCCACTCTTCCCCGCCCACAGCCCAGAATCAAGTAAAATACAACAATGGCGCACAAACGTGTGAATGGAGCTGCCCTCGTAACCGGCGCCGGTTCAGGTACGGCCCGTACCCCATTTATGTCACTGTCTTTCAACTGAGATTGTAAATTCTGAAGGTATCGGGCGCGCCGTTTCTGTCGCCTTTGCCATTGCTGGAATCACAACTCTATACATCACCGACATCAACAAGTCCGGCCTTCAAAGCACAGAATCGATCATTGCCAGTCTAGATATCCCCTCACATCCGCAAATTTTCATCATGTCTGGCGACATATCTTCTCCAGATTTTATCGCCTCGCTCTTTTCCCAAATTTCGCGTCTTGACTACGCCGTGAATTGTGCCGGCGTGTCTGGCCTGCAAAAGCCAACCGCAGAAGTCGACCTCGCAGAATTCGATCGTGTGAATAGCGTCAATTATCGCGGGCTCTGGATGTGTGAAAAAGAAGAGGTCAAATTGATGCTCCAGAACGATGTTCAGCCGTACACGGGCTTCACACTCACACCCGAAGAAGCGCGCATACGCGGCCAACGCGGATCTATCGTCAACATCGCTTCTCAACTAGGGCTTGTGGGGAAGACACAAACATCCGTTTATACGGCATCCAAGGCAGCTGTATTATCAATAACTCGCTCGGATGCAATTGATTATAGCAAACCACCGCATTCTATTCGGATAAATTCTATTTGCCCTGGGGTGATTGCAACGGCAATGACGACAGAGGAGAATGGAAAGGTCAAGAAACGACTCAAGGATGCGATTAATATTGCGCCAATGGCTAGAATTGGACTGCCTAGTGAGGTTGCAGATGCGGCCATTTGGCTGTGTAGCGGAGAGAGCAGTTTTGTTACAGGGTCTGGGCTGGTGGTTGATGGTGGTTATGTGATTAACTGAGCCTATATACTCAATGATCTAGTAGCAATGAGTAGATTTGCATATCTTCAATCTTCGATCCTTGATTATCCATTGTCTGCTTCTACGCGTTTTTGCTCTCCATCAAGCTTGTGTGGAACAGAACTGTTATCGTATTTGATAGTAATACGACAACAATTTGTTACTTACTTCTGACAGGAGGATAGAGTGTATTGGAGGTTATTTCTTTTCTCTTTCACGTTCTTGTCACTATCAACTTGAATAACTTAAATGTAGTGAATGCGATAGTGATCAGCCCAAGGGCGCCGAAAAGACTTCCAGTAATGACACCTATCAACGACCCTTTTCCATTTGCAGCCACTTTGTTTGAAGTGAATACGGTCATTAACCAAATGCTCAGGGTAGCCGTGCTACTACTAGAGATGGTAGGTGATGCAGCTGATTCAAAGCTCACAGCAGTTTGAATACTCGGCTCGGGGACGATCGACCGCCTGCAGTTGCGATACTATAGCTTGGTGGCTCGTAGGCTTGTGCAAAACTGGGCACAAAAGCTTCGTCAGTTTTGACCACATCCTCCGTAGCATTGATTCTCCACCTGAACCCCCCATATTGTGCTAACGAAATGATAGCTGTCAAGAATTAATCACAATTCCGAAATTACTATTGTACATTTGATTAGTGAACCCACCTAAAGTGGCACTGTTATATAAATCTGAACGAACCCGGATAATATGCAAATTAGCTATCTCTGGATTTAAGCCGCTTCTGGGCCAGCCAGATTTTCATATAATACTCAAATTATCACCGATGGTAGGGGTCTGCGAAAGGTCAGACAGCGTTGTATCAGGTTGGAGGAATTGGGATTGAGCAAGCGTAGGACCAAGAAGCCCACATGAAGAGGCTAGATAAAGGGAGAGTTTTATCATATCCACTCAAAGTGACTTGTTTGAGAGTGGCAGCTTCAGTAAATAGGGAATATAACTCGAGGGAAGGGACTGCTATAGGTGACACTGACGCGGGGTTGGAAAAGTTACCTCGACATATTTCCTAGAGTCTAAAGGTAGGCGGGACTACCTGGGCTGCTGAGCGCCGTGCGACTAAACTTAACTGGGCCTAGAAGAAGCACGAGTGGAATGGTAAAGATCCCGTCTCCCCGTTCACTCTTGTTTCATGCTTTTGACCAAACAATTCCACAAGCTTTGAAGATAGCACAAAACACTGGTAGATAGTGAATATGTAGCAATGAAATGTGTAACTATAGGGCGTGAACACATAGACGTCAACTAGAATTCATGACCGCAAACCTAGTGCTGCCCATTTGAGGGGGACCAATTTTCTAATGGTACATTCTGATGGAAGCAGTTTGCGTGCATTGTGTCACTTAACATGTGCTAGAGCAAGCAAGCCCTAACTGAACTGCATATAAAGTAGATACGTATTCTCTACGAAGGATTCACAGGGAAGGGCGGCACAGTCAGGCTAAATGTAGTAAAATATTGTACAAACGAATAAAAGGAAAGGTTCTCTATAAGATTTAAATGCCGACGAGAAAATGAAATAGCCATCGGCTATTGGTGAGAAGTGCACCAGATGACTCGCATCGATGCTATATATCAGAAGCTTGGCCGTGGTTGTTTGCCGCTGATATTCCTAGTAGACTAAACATGCCTGCGGCCATTCTTACTAAGGCGGGAGAGAAACTAGATCAGATGGTGTTCTTTTTCATACAGCGAGGGTCGTGTAACCGCTTTGATATCTCGTGGCAACGGGTGGGGTGAGTTTCCCGCCTCCCGAAGATCCAGGGTGTCTTCCTATCAAACGGGAACGGACAACGCCTACACATGATCGGTAGTCGGTGACCGAGTTGTCATAGCGAGCCAAGTGGGTACTCTGCGGCGAGGACGCCTAAGCAAAGTGCATGGGCAAGGTGGAATTTTTGCAGAATCCGACGATAAGCTTCATGATGCGATTGGCAGACCACTTGCCATTTTGAATAGCTCAAATGCAAGTCCAGGTGTTTCTCTCACCACCAATTCGACGTCCTGTCGCAGCGACAGCCCTGGATTTGCGCGAAAAGCTTGAATGATGACATTTCGCAGACCTCGATCAGTGTGGAAAGTGGACTCATAGGCTTCTTGGCATGCTTCAGCAAAATCTGGGCTGTCGAGATGCACATCGAGCTCTTGGGCGAATTTCTGCCGTGCAAGCACTTTCAGGCCAGCGATGCCATATCTGTGATGGCATGTTAGTGATGTGTCTCCCAGCGTATGTGATTTTGCGACGTAGCACGATTGGAGCGAATGAAGTGACGCTGACGCGGTTTGACTTGGAATGACAGATGGGAATCGACAAATACAACGCTAATTGGACATGGAGAACAAATGCAGAAAGCAAAGAATAGGAGAGCAGGAGACGCGTAGACCTTACGGTGGAGCGTGCGTCAAGCGGGGTGATTGGTCGCCACCCGCACGAATGACGCACGTCCCGGCGTTTGTCGGTCTTCATCCGCCGTGCAACGCGACGCAATGCAGGACAACGGCCTCTGCGGGCGTAAATGAATGGGCACAATTGGTAGAAGCGTGTCACCAGGACAAGGAGAGTAATAAAAAAAAGCAAGAATGGCGGAAGGTCATACGTACTTCTCAGCAATTGCGTAGACTTTGGCGTGGGTGATGAGATGCGGCTTCTGAACATCGGGTTCTGGCACTGATTGCTCGCTTTCCGGCTCGTCTATCGTCCACTGATCGTCCATCGGCGTATCGGGCATCTTAGCCGAAGCGTCCAAATTGTAAAACGTAGGTTCATCGGGTGGCGTGGGCGGCATCGAATTGTTCGCCGCGGCCATGGTTGCAAGTAGCGGATCTTCAAAGACCAGATTCACTTTCTTGGGCGCGTGGCATTTCTTAGATCGCGATGACAGCGGGGAACTCGCTCGTGAGGATCGTTGCGACGAACGACGAGATAATGGTCTGTTGAGATAGTCCATATGGTAGAAGTCTGGGTAAGGGTTAGTTGGTGCACTCTAACCCAGCCATCTTGGTTGTAATGCCTACAGTGGACCATGTGTTCAACTGCCTCAGCGTCGTCTTCTGAAAGATCGACAACACCGGTTTCTGCCTCCAAAAAGGAATTGCGACATGCTCCTTCGAAAAATGACGACCGTGTTGCAATAAGTGCACGGTGCACCGGGTATCTTTTACCTCCGCAGGTAATGGTCAGATCTGAATACATGCCGCTGTTCAAAAGTCTGGTTGCAATTTAGCAAGTTGTATAAAGATAATGAAACGAACTTACGAGGCCAATGCAGTTTTCAGCTCAAGTGTAGGAACATCCATTGGAGAGTTCGAGGATTAAATGCGAGGCCAAATAGAAGCACAGTGGACGGTAATTTTGATCAATGTAGTTGCCTTGCGCTTCTTATATTCAGTGTTGGGGTGGCAAGAGAAAAGGGGAAAAGGGGAAAAGCCGGGATGATGATTTGCAGCAAGCTGACTTTGAGAAAAATCCTATGCTGTGCAAGGAAGGCGAAACAGGCCTTGCGTAATGCTTATATCAGGCTCAGGGCTTATTGATCAAACCGATTGATGGCCTTTGGTGGACGCTGCACTGATCCCGAATATATGGTAAGGCTTGTGCAAGGTTGATTAGACCGGCGGTCAACGACGGATGGGGCTTGTGTGTAACCGGATGTTACCGAAGGGGCAAGTCTTGAGAGTGGTTCCCGAGATAATGATCTACTTGATGCGTGGGGAGGGGGGAGGGGCAGCTTTAAGTGCTCTGAGTTGAAAAGGATGTGCCAAATTTGATAAGAAGGGGATTAGGCCCTCTTGTGCGTTTGGACGGCTGAGCTACTGGCATTGGCTGGGTTAGGAAAAAGAGCTTTAATTTCAGTAAGCTTCGGTGCATAGCTTCAGGATCTAGCCCTGTCATCAGCGCGAAAGGCTAAAGCTGACACGCAACCATCCGTGCCCAAGGCCAGATAACCTGGCGGTTGTGTAGCGGGCAGCTGGGCCAGATTTGTGCGAGCCAGCTGGGAGACGCGCTCGTGGCTCTAACGCTTTTGTGGCTGCAGTGTAGGCTGAGCGCCAACTCGTTGGCCCCGATTAGAGGATGCATGACAAGCGAGGCGCAAAGGGGCATGATGACCATCAAGCAGCGAAAGTGAAATTAGGTACATTTCAGTCAAGTGACGTGCTAATACCTATTTTGGTGGTCAATTACTTTGCGCATGGAGTGCTACTAAATAGTCGGCGAGACAAAAGTGCCGTCCTCCGCGATGGCTCAATGATTCAGGAGTAGGCCTAGCGCAACCGGCAACGCCGCAACTAACAGCTACAGGCATAAACAGCTACGGGCAGCTGCACGGCCAGAAAATTGACGTTTGGGCCACGTGATGTGGCTCATGAGTCTGGACTTGGTTGTGTCGATCAGTCCCTGTTTGAGTTATGGTGCAGGCGGGGCGAGCGAACTGTTCCTCGATGCCGTTCAATGGCATTGTCTCACCCAACAAAGCATGAAAGTGTTTTGTCTCTTGAAACACGCCGGATGACTGATTCCTGCCATGAGATCGATGGGGGTTTGGGCATTTTTGCTTCTCGGTTGAGGTTGTGTAAGGTAGGACAAGGCAAGCCTTGCTCACGTCAACAACTGTTTAGTGGTTAGGGGTGGTGCGCATGTTTCCTGATCGCGAATACGATGAGGCTCGCTGGCAAATTTTTGCGGTCTGCTAGTAAAATTTAGCTGAAGAATATCGTGACGCGATGCGGTGCACATCACGACTGCTCCGGTTGGCTCGGATAGAGCCATCACCGTGGCCAACAAGCGCAGCCTCGTGTGGGAAGCGGAGCTAACGACGCCACAGGCCTATAATGATGGGAGGCGGATCCAGAATCGAGATCGAAAAGGGCTGGGGGAGAGCCTAGGTCGTCGTTCCAACCCCAGAATTTGTTTGTTTGGGACTATCTCCACGGAGGACCTTATCATACGTATCCTTTATCAGGCTACTATAGGCTTTTACGGGCCAGCTGTCTTCCTGCCTCAGGAAGGAAATGTTGTGTATTGGCGACGATGCATCGGTTTGCTCCGAGATATCCTTTAGGGGCGTGAATGGGGGAACGGTTTATATTGAAGGGCCATGAGGGTCGAACAGCGTATGATGAAGACGATTGAGCGCTAGGTAGTATTTGGGGAAAGTGGGAAGGCCGGCATATACTAGGTAAGTGTGAAAGTGCTGAGTGGTGTGGTTTCAGCCGGTTCCATGGCTTCTGTAAAGGCGTGGTTCTGCATTTGCCCCGCATCGATGGCAAAGTAGATAAATGGTGATCACTTGGCACTCTTCAGAGCTCTCAGAGAGGGTTCTGGAGGGGCATTGTGGTTGAGGCGAAGAAAGATGGCTCTCATCATGGATCGAGTAAGAGTGGCGTGCTTACGTAAACCAAGACCAAGTGACCAGGGTCGAGGTGAGACTCGCCTTGACGTCGACAGCCGGTGAAGCTCAGCGACAATAATTCTCAGCAATTCAACGGGCGATATCCAGCTGTTTCGCTGCAGATAGACGGTTTGGGGTTGATGCTTTTTCCTTGTACATTATCCAACAACCTCACTGCCGCTTATTCTTGTCTTCTGCACCCGACCAACCCCCGCACCTTGACTCAACCATGGGCGACTTCAAGCTGTCCGCAACTCTGCGTGGCCACGAGGACGATGTAAGTAATCGCAGTCACGCCTGCATACTATGGCTATGCTGTTTTCACAGTAAATATCGTGTGATATCAGACTGACCAGCAATGTGTGTAGGTGCGAAGCGTTGCATTCCCCACCCCCACCTCAGTCATATCGGCCTCGCGAGACTTCACCACACGAGCATGGGCACAGCAATCGTCAAGCCCCCCAGCATGGGACAGTTCCATTAAGAGCCACGGAAAGGAATTCGTTAACTCGCTCGCCATCGTCCCGCCTTCCACCACCTTCCCCGAGGGTCTGATTGTCTCTGGCGGTAAAGACCAGATCATCCACGTCCGCCAACCCAGCAAAGGTCTCGACGAGGATGCCGACGCTCTCCTAATAGGGCATGGCAATAATGTGTGTGCGCTGGATGTCAGCCAAGATGGGAAATACATTGTCAGTGGCGGTTGGGATATGGAGGCGCGGCTATGGGAAGTAGGCAAGTGGGGCCAATCGACCGTCCTAAAAGGTCACACAGCGTCTGTCTGGGCTGTCCTGGCATATGACGTCAACACCATCATCACAGGCTGCGCTGATAAGCAGATCCGTGTATACCAGACCACTGGCACACAGGTGCAAGCAATACAGGCCCCAGAAGTCGTGCGAGCGTTGTGTCGACTACCCCCAAACCACCCATCTGGCGCAGACTTTGCATCGGCTGGCAATGATGCTATTATTCGGTTATGGAAGCTGAATGGTCAGCAGGTCGCAGAGTTGCACGGACATGAGAACTTCATTTACTCGCTGGCAGCGCTTCCCAATGGCGGATTGGTTAGCGCAGGAGAGGATCGCACAGTACGTGTATGGGAAAAGAGTGAGTGCATACAAACCATTACCCATCCGGCAATATCTGTCTGGTCCGTTGCCGTGTGCACCGACAACGGCGACATCGTTACCGGCGCAAGTGACAAACTAATTCGCATATTCACCCGAGACCCCGAGCGCTATGCTGCTTCTACAGAAATTGAGCAGCTCCAAGATGATGTCAAGGGCTCTTCAATACCCCAACAGACGGTTGGGAACATAAACAAGGAGAATTTGCCAGGCCCTGAATTTCTAACGCGGCGGTCAGGCACGAAGGAGGGCCAGGTCCAGATGATCGCCGAGTCCAACGGAAATATCTCTGCATATCAGTGGTCCACGGCGGCTAGCCAGTGGTTGAATATCGGTACAGTGGTCGACTCAGCTGGAAGCGGGGGCCGAAAGGTTTCGCATCAAGGCAAAGAGTACGACTACGTATTCGACGTCGACATTGAAGATGGCAAGCCTCCACTTAAGTTACCCTACAATCTCAACCAAAACCACTACGAAGCCGCGCGGAAATTTATTGATGACAACGAGCTGCCTGTAACCTATCTAGATGAGGTGGCCAACTTCATCATTAAGAACACACAAGGGGCAACATTAGGTCAGTCAAGTAGTGGACAAGGCAGAGATCCTTGGGGATCAGAGTCGCGGTACCGACCAGGTGATTCCAATCAAGTAGTATCCCGACCTCCCCCGGCAGCCTCCAAGATTCTTCCACAGAAAGACTATCTCCCGATCGCCTCAGGAAACCATAAGGTCATCTTCAAGAAACTTCAAGAGTTCAGCCAAGCCTTAGTCAATGAGGGACAAAAGGGCATCTCATTCAATCCATCAGACATTGAGCAGCTAAATAGAATCGTCTCCGCAGTAGAGAATGGCAATGGCAAAGGCGTTAGTCCAGCAGGTGTTGAGCTTTTAGTCAAGGCGGCAACCCAATGGCCAGCGGACAAACGGCTGCCTGCAATGGATCTTCTACGGCTCGTCCTTGTATTTGAACAGCCAACCGCATACCTAGTCGCACCCGAGCAACAGTTTCTCTCTGCTCTCTCCGATTCTGGCGTGTTCACTGATTCATCGCCACCCAATAATACTATGATGGCTATCCGGTGCTTGAGTAATTTGCTGCAGACAGACGAAGGTCGTTCGCTAGCGAGTACCGAATTCGACCAAATACATCCTTTAGTATCACCATTCCTGACCTCGCCGAACCGTAACCTTATCATCGCACTCACCACACTTTACATCAACTACTCGGTTTTACTTACATCAGAAAATAACGCGGATCGTGCACTTTCGCTTCTGGATGATTTATCAAAAATTCTTACATCTGCAACCGACTCGGAAGCTATTTATCGCGCGCTTGTCGCAACCGGCACACTTCTGTGCCTCGGACCTGACTTCTGTGAGGCCGGTAGGGATATTCTTCAAATTGGTGACGCGGTCACACATGCGGAGCAGAAGGCCAAGGAGCCACGCATCAGAAACGTCATCGCTGAGATTCGTGAGAAATTACAAGCCTAGGTGGGGACGATCCTGTCGGGTGCCAAAGTGTGGTCCTGCGTACGAAGCATCGCCCCGTCGAATTGTGCGACCTACAAGTACCTCGGATGCGACAGGTGTACAGCATTGAATTCCTTTAGAGTCGGGAAAAGGCATAGCTGCGGGAAAGGGGTCGCATCATACACGCTCTAATTTTAGCGTAGCCGCTGAAGTTGACATGAGAGAGCATACCCATAGCATAGGATCATTAGGAAAAAAATAAAGCATATCACCATTAGTATTCGACCACGGAACTCATAAGCGATCGTCATCGTAGTGGTGTGCACTGCAACGTAGTGTTTGTGACACATGCACGCTGATGCGTAAGAAGCCGCATTTATCTACTTCCCCTGTATATCTCTGAAGTAGAGATCGTGACTAGTTTATACCCGTGCGCACAACTTTCCAAGCTCGTGGCCTTCGCAAGGTCTGCTGGCAACGTACGTACGCTACATGGTGTCTTAGCCTACACACTATTCATGGCGGCTTCCCCAGGCTTACATTCTCCAAATCGAAACCGGCGCCTTAATTTCCCGAGCAGCATAGCTCGTTTGACTTGCATGACGCAGCAGAGATTGTGAATCAGGGTTAGAATAATTCAAGGGACGGTACTAACCCAAGGTCTAGCCCTTCCGCCGTTATTTCCAGATTGAAGTATACACCACGAAAAAGCGTGATGTGTGACACCGGGGATCATCGCTGCATGTTGCCTGTCCACTTTCCACTTTCATCACCAGCCTCCACTTTGCAACATAAACTTCACGGTAGATTGACAACGGGCGAATTACGTTAGGGTTCAACAGATCACCGGTCGATCAGGGCGTAACCTTCCGCAAACCGAGATACAAACTGTAAAGACTGTGTGGTACAACCTTACACTGTCGGTGTCGGCGTTTGAAAATGCCGACTTGTAACTGTTGGTGTAAATGGGTTAGGTACGCCAAGGTGCGTTGCGTGGCCCGAGTGCGGGTTGCAGACTACTTGCATGCTGCAGGGAGGCGGCAAAACATTGCACCCTCACCACCAATCTTCGGAGATTGAAGGATGTTGCATGCTCTGCCGTTTGACAATGTTTGAGTTTGGGGAGTACAAGAGCGATCTTACAAGCCATTCAAATTTTGTTGGCGTGTCCTTTTTGCGCCCCCGTGTTTCAAACACTGTGCCTCGCTATCTCTTTTATAATACACATAGCTTTCATAAGGCACCAAGTAATCAAAATATGAAGGGAAGGATACCAGACAAAAGGCAGCCCTACTAATCTTGAGTGTTGCAAAGTTTTCCATGTAAAAAGATCTCGATAATTATACAATGAATGAGTTGGTATGGAGGACAATAGATTGATAGTGCAAATGACCACCCGGATGGTCAAACCCTATTACACCGTACATTGAATATATATGCCATAATTTTGGGCTTTGAAGAGCTAGCAATTACAGGCTCTATCTCTTCGGATGGTTCGCTCGCTCCCTAGCCATGATTAATTACGAACAATGCTTTGAAAACTTGGGATTTGCAAATTTTGATTACTAAATTTTTGCGATAAACTTTGTGTGCCGAGGCCAAAATTTGACTATTAGTTAGAGGAGCACTGACAAGGGGGTACATTAAATTAAATTTTTTTTTTTTTTTTTTTTTTTCCCGAATTGATAGGAAACTCATATTCTGCACTTCCTTGAAGTTGTGTGTGAAGCATCATCTCTTGGTTTGTCCGATCAGCATGGTATTGGAGGTATTCAACCAAACCAGGATTCACGGTATAAAAAATTGAGCAGTGCCACAATGTCAAAATTATACCACTCTTGTATTCCGAAATAGCCACGTCGGTCAACCTAGGAGAGTTACACAATCTTTACCGATATCGTATAAACAGACAAACGTCAGCTTCATCACAAATGCCGAGGCTCATATCAACCTCTTCAAAGCGAGGCAGCCTACACTTGAAGTTCCTGGCGCTCAGCTGGCTCAAGGATACCAGTCGATCGCACATTTTGACCAGCCTGTTCCGCCTTGCTGAACGTTCTTCCACCAGGCCCCATATGTAGTCTGTCGGTGTCGATGAGCCCGTCCTTCCGAAGCGATGCGGTGTCAAACTTGGCGCTTGTGATTGGGTTGACGTGTAACACATACATAGTGTCGATCTCCTCGAGCGACCTGCCCTTCGTCTCCATTATGAAGAAGTAAACTACAAAGAACAATGCAAAACAGCAAGCGCCGAATACGAGGCCGTAGAAGTAGTCGATCTTCTTTGTGATCATGGTCGAGAAGAATGAAATGAGGAAATTGAACAGCCAATTGCTTGCGGTTGCGAGAGCCATGCAAACGGCGCGATAACGTGCAGGGTACAGTTCTCCCTGTTCTTGGTCAGCATTGTAAATTTCTTGGGCGTGCGAGTGTACTTACAACAATTACCCAAACTAGAGGACCCCAAGTTGTGGCGAATGCTGCAATAAACAAGCATGTGAAGACAATCATGATGTTGCCGGCTTGAGGGGTGCTCTGCGGATTGACTGCGTCGAGCTCATAATGACCGACAAAGGCATAGATGAACAGGCAGGTCCCCATCCATGCCGCGCCGCCCATCATAGCTTTACGACGGCCGACGTTCTCTACCACCCAGAGACCAAATATGGTAGCCGCGACGTTGACGGTACCGAGTATGATCGAGGTAACATATGAGTTTTCTAGACCGGTAGCCGTGAAAATCGTTGTGCCATAGTAGAACTAGGGGTGTGGTTAGTATTTTATCATGCATAAATAATTAGTAAAGGGAACTCACAAAGTAATTGGCGCCGGTAAGCTGTTGGCCTGCTTGGAGAACCATTCCAAGGAGGGTACGGTAGAGCATGCGAGGGCCAGTAAAGATTTCGTGCCATGGGTGCTCTCCTCCTGCCGACTCGGCCTCGAGCTTTTCTTGAATTTCCAGAATTTCGCTGTCAATGAAAGCACTTTGGGGATCAACACCGTTTAGCCGCGCCATGGTCATTCGCGCTTCTTCAAAACGGCCTTGATAGTAGATATAGCGTGGGGACTCTGGCAGGAGGAGGATGGTGCTTCCTAGAATGATGGCCCAGAGCGCCGACAATCCATTGGGAATTCGCCATTGTGCACTGTTATTATAGCCATCGACAGTGCCATAATTAACCATGTAGGCTGTCCAGATGCCAAGGGTGATGAAGAGTTGGTAAGAGCTGACAGTTGCTCCACGAATCTTTTTAGGAATAGATTCTGACTGGTAGCAAGGCACAATGGTCGAGAGTGCGCCAATTCCAAGACCAGCAACAAAGCGCCCCATCGCAAATTGTACCCATACGGTCTGGCTAGTGATCTCAATGATGACTCCAACGACATAAAAGAAGGCGGAGCCAGATATAGTAAGTCGTCGACCGTAGGTATCAGCAAGTGGTGCTGAGCACAAGCATCCGATTAATGTACCAATGGCGAGAAGGCCAACAATGGTTCCTTGACGAACTACAGAAAATTCTCCATTATCGCCAAATCGAGCAATGAAGTCTGGCATGGCAAGGAAACCAGAAATTTGACCAGATTCGTACCTATTAATGTTAGCTTGGCTGGGGCAGGTATGATATGATCAACACTACCCAAAAATGAATCCACCCAGGCTTGCTACGGTTCCTAGCACTATTGCGATGACAGGTATGCGTCCCTCTGGTATAGCGTCTTCTGCAGTACGAGAATTGTCTCGTGGGGGGGTGTCTGCTGGTGTACTGTTGGCGGGAGTACCCTTCTCAGGAGCCTCGATGGCAGCCTTGCGAAAGAAGCGCATGTTGAAGGCAACGAATGTAAGAACAAGTTTAGATATGGCCGCCCTATGTGCCAGGCTTTAGAGGAGTAGGTGTTCTTTTAACTTCAAATGTGGAGGAAGTGTTGAGCGGGAACTCAAAGGTGAACTTTACGCAGCATAAGTACAAAAAGCGCGTAGGAAAGATCAAATGGTGGACGTATAGTGGAGCCACGGTCTCACATGAAAAACTAGGTCATGTTATCAAGTTTGCCTTGGATCTCGAGAGATTTGGGGTCAATGCAGAAGATATTGCTTAAGTAAGTCGCCAAACAATGGGGCAAGTGATGCAATGTTCTCCTCGATGAGCTCCCTATCCATCCAGGGCCATGACGCTCGGACCGAGTAGTGGCCAGTTAGAAAAGTCTTCGTAGCTCATGATCGGAGTATGTATGGGACGAGGCCAGGAATTAAAGTGTTGTGGACTTATTTGTCCGTTTTCAATAGGGTGAGCCAATGCCATAATGCCAGTATGATTCACAGTACATTGCAATTATCGAATTCTAGCTCCTACGGGGCCTGTTCTTTCGGGCATGCCCATACAATCAGAGGATCTTCGAAAAGATGGAGTATTATAAGGCGAAATCTTTTACGATCGTGACTGGCAGAGCCAACCCAAATGTCTTTTGCGAACCAATGCTGGATAACAACGTAATCATGGCGTGAAGTGGGCTTCGCATTAGTATGCATATGCATCCCTGCCGATATCTTCCTTTGGCAGGAGACCAGTAGCTAGCGCCGTTACGCTGGACACTAGCAACTCTTTAGCGGTTATCGTCGCCCGATCATAGCAGTAGTCGACTCAAAAGACAAGCCGCCTCATATATATAGCGTGAATATCTTTGGAAGCTGCGAGATTGGAATCAGACTTTCCCATTTCCCTGTCGATGAGGTATCAATGAATGCTTGGGATAGAGATAAGCGCCGATCTTGGCCGGCAACGTCCGACATAGTGGAGCCTCATGACGATCTCCGAATTTCTCGCGCTAGCGGCCCGCAATAAATGCAAAGCTTTCAGTCGGGAATCGGGATGTGACGATGGCCTCAGAAAAGAGGGCCGTGGTGGGTCGCAGTGACATGACCCTGGAGGCGCGAAAGCTTGGCTGCATATGTCAGCTTGTTGTCTCGACATTCTACTAATTACTAGCTTCCTAATAAGGCATTCCTGTTGAAATTGACCTACTTTGCTAACTGCAAGAGCCGTTGTCGTGGGCATGTGCGTATGTGCCCAAGTTCTGAGAGGTACGGGGTGTCGCACGTGGCGCTTGTATCAGCTCACAATTTGGGGGTGAAAGCTGAACACATCCCTATAGTCTTTATACCAAACCTCTCGGGAGCCTTTACCCTGTGTCTGTGGAGTGTAAACGTCGTAGCTTGACCATCCCACCAATAGCCTAATCACATGATCTATAGGCCTGGGGGGACTTTTGGGAATTGACTCAGTTGTGGCTGCACATCATATACAAAGTCGACGAGGTATCAATGAATGCTTGAAATAAAGACCAGTATATATTGTGGCATCGTGGGATGCACGTAGAAGTAGGGGGCAGGTGGCGACCCGCAGTCGGCGGGTTGGGTTGGATATTTGCGTAGAGTGGCTACATGACGAGTTGGTGTCGGTCTCTCTCCTCTATCTAGTCCTACTTATTATAGCCACCTGCGGAGCCGCCATGCTGACCTAATACACCCCGATCACGTGCAGTTCTACTACACCACAATATCCACTGCGAGCGACGCATATTCGAATGCATAATTATTCACCTCTATTGACCTGAGGAAAGGAGAAACGAAGAAAACGCGGGGGTAGACGGTTCATGTTCATATCCTCTACCTATTGTCCTGTACATTCTCAGTGAACCAGAAAAGTGAGCTTTTCTTCAAGGTGTCGGCAAGTATAGCTAGAGTAAACTACTGTCCCTAATTAAATTATTCAGTAGTATACAACTTATTGTATACATCTTGTATCAATCAACAAGAGTATTTTTCCTACTTTTTCGGTTTACCGAGACGCAGTGACGAGATCTGAGGAAAAGTCTTGGCAAACCTCGGATGAGCTCTCCTGCTGGAAACATTCAACTAAAAGGGCTGCACATTGAATGAGGAGGTGCAGCTTGATGATAAGTATATAGAACCACTCTCCCGTATTCTTCTCCTGTACGTATACTGAGAGAGAGAGAGAGAGAGTATAACTCGTGCGCGTACATGTGAAAGAAAGCACTCAACTACTCCTGCCTATTCCTCTAATATCGTTTAGATAGCCGTTGCTCTCAACGCCGTGATGAGTTCAACATCGTTCAGACAGCAGTTGAGAACAACAGATATTTCCCTCAATATGTGGGGCGCACTATATCACACTCAACATTATTTTCAATTCGAACCCTATTTCAACACGATCAGGACACTCAATCGTATACTCCCTCCCCCCCTGGGCGGTCCGGAAGGATCGTAGTGCGGTCAAACACTCCGTTTGGGAGCTCCGAATATCTTTCAAGAAGAGGAGGACTATATCTAGTTCAAGGCCCTTGTAAATTGTTGGTAATCATTCTTGATATCGCCCCAAGCAAAGCAACTTAATAATGATGTGAATCTGCGGCTCGCAAAGCTCCTTTGTCTTTGTCTAGGTCCGGGCGATTGGCGGTGGTGCGATGCGTATTCAAAATGGGAGCGTACGCAACCTGCTCTTCAGGAGGATCTCATGGTTGTCTGTACTCAAATGAATAGCAAAAGAGGAGAGATGTGATGATCTCAAAGAGGAGGCGGACCTAGTGTGCGTAGCTAGTGTCTAGATCAGTGTGCTGTTGAGACGAATAGCGATGTTTAGAAAGTGTGAGAAGC
The DNA here is from genome assembly GCA_028458525.1 of Ophiosphaerella herpotricha. Classification (NCBI taxonomy): domain Eukaryota; kingdom Fungi; phylum Ascomycota; class Dothideomycetes; order Pleosporales; family Phaeosphaeriaceae; genus Ophiosphaerella; species Ophiosphaerella herpotricha. Next base: position 165,139 of record JALNQK010000056.1, read on the forward strand.
TAGATGAAGTGGGTGCTACGGACGCCATGGTGTTGGTAGTAGCTGCTGCGCGATCGGCTTATGGTAATGTGGCGTCGTCTACTCTGTCAAAAGGTATTGCACGGCTTCAAGTCGTTTGACTCCTGCTGCGGGCACTTGAACGAGAAGATGGGTCCGACAGTGCGAATCGCGGGCAGCACGCGTTTATGAGATAAGCGCCTTCAGGCTAGAATAATGGCCAGCGAAGGAAGGATGCATACGTGTATATCCCAGGCGGATGCTCAGGAACTGGCACATCTTCCTACCAATCTCGCATTTCCAGCGCCCTGCATTGTAGCGGCTCTCATATCATCTTGCGCGGAAATCAGACTTGCATATAATCAATTCCATCTTCTTCTCTACTTTCAAAAGTCCAGGCGTCTGCTTAATCGGATAGTTTGCGTAATTCTAAAAGTAAAGTGGCTGGAAGTGTGGGGAAGATCTGGGGTAGGATCGCCGAACTGCCTCGGCAACCAAGTCAACCATCTTGAGTCGGCTTCCGGTGACGTGCAATGAGACTGACCGCCAATTCATGCTTACTGTTGACTTCAAACTATCTCCAGATTTTCAGAAATCGTCCTGAAAACGTGTAAGGTCACTCGAACACCATTTTAATCCGACCTCTAATAGAACCAGCAACCGATCCTCAAGGATGCCGTGGCTTTCTCAGGAATCCTACCCGTTGCCAGAGGAGGATTTGGTTTCCTTCACCTTCGGAAACACTCAATATGATAATGATAAACCAGTGAGGGCAGTCACTCTTATTCTCAGAAGATTGTTGACAGCTCGCTAGATATACCATGACGCGGATGATGAATCACGAACGCTGTCACGACGTCAAGGTCTAAGTATCGTCCGGAAACTTGTCGCGGGCTTCCGGAAAGTTGGTATGAAGCAGGGTGATTGTTTTGCTATCACTTCGTTTAACGATATCATGTACCCAATGGTATTTCTAGGTGGTGTAGGCGCTGGAGGTGTCTTTTCTGGGACCAATCCAGCATATCGTGTGGCAGAGATGCGACATCATATCCGCATTGCAGAGGTCAAATTCTTCATTGTTGAGCCTGAGCTACTAGATGTTGTATTTGAGGCTTCGAGAGAAGAAGGCATTCCAAAAGATCGGATTTTTATCTTTAATGTTCGCGGGCAAGCTGTACCCGAAGGCTTTCGATCGTGGGAATGGCTTTTGCAACACGGAGAGGAAGATTGGATACGCATTACCGATCTTGAGACTCTAAAGACTACAGACGTGGCTCGCCTCACTACTTCCGGCACAACTGGTCTTCCAAAAACAGCATGCCAGAGCCACTACAACGCCACATCGTATCACACCATGGCCACGACGAAAGCGGAGGAATCGATCACTTGGGAGCCCAGGCTCATTTCACCTCTACCTCTGTTTCATGTCGCCACGGTCCCTGCAGTCCACGCTTCGCCCTTTCGCTCTGGCAATCAATTTTGGATCATGCGGCGCTTCGAGCTCGAGCCGTTCCTCGCAGGTATCGAAAAGCACCAAATTACAAACCTCGGCATGGTGCCGCCACTAGTCATTGCCATCATAAATAGTCCATTGACCAAGAAGTACAGTTTGAAGAGCGTAAGAACGGCGGCTGTAGGCGCGGCGCCGCTTGATGCAGGTAGCCAGAGAAGGCTAAGAGGTTTGCTAGCACCAGGCGCGACTTTTACACAGGTCTGGGGTATGACCGAGACAACGAGTGCAATCACGCTGTTCTACTATCCTGAAGCAGATGATACAGGTAGCGTGGGCCGACTCATGCCAAATACTGATATCAAACTTCTAGATGGAGATGGCAATGATATTACGGCGTTCGATGTCCGTGGAGAAGTGTGTATCCGCGGCCCAACGATAACGCGGCAATATCATAAGAATCAAAAGGCCAATGCCGAAACCTGGGACAAAGAAGGCTACTTGCACACTGGGGACATTTTATACTGCGACAGCAAGACTAAATTATGGTACATTGTCGATCGCAAAAAGGTTCGCTCGCTCCGCTCCAGTATGCACTTGGCAAGACTTCGAAAGCTAACTTCAGGCAGGAACTCATCAAAGTCCGCGGGTTTCAGGTCGCCCCTCCGGAGCTTGAGGGCGTGATCCTCGAAGATAAAGATCACATCGTGGATGTTGCTGTCATCGGCTTGAAAGCGAAGCCCGGCTCTGACGCTGAAAGACCGCGCGCCTACGTCGTTCGCAAGCCAGGCACTCATATAACTGAAAGCGAGGTCAAAAAACTGATTTCCGACAATCTAGCAAGCTATAAAAGCTTGACTGGTGGCGTGGTATTTCTAGATGAAATTCCTAAGAGTGCGAGTGGAAAGATCTTGAAGAGAGTGCTGCGGGAGTGGGCGGACGCCGAGGAGGAGGAGGGAGTAAAAGCGAAACTATAGTTTGGTTGTGTAATTGGGTTGAATGATAGGGTTGCGCCAGAGGCCGTTGACAATAATGACCAGCCCTCTCTCGAACGATCTATGTGAATACATTCCTCGCCCCCATCACAGGCCTGCCGAAGCCTACAAACCCAAAAATTTGCAGCCTTTTTGGTGCATTGCAACGCCCTTGTCTCCATAATACCTATTTTTCCAACAGCCACTTGATTCCTCTCAAAGTATCCTTGACAAACTCGTGGCTTCTCAGCAGTTCAGGATAGTTTGTCCAAAACATATGACCATAGCCATGATAAAGCTCGAACCTGGTCAAAACTCCAGCCTCTCTTAGCACACGATCATACAACACTGCTTCATCGCGCAGTGGGTCTATGCCCCCAACTTGAAAGAACGCTCTTGCCACGTCTCGGTGGCCTTGCGGGTGGTTATACGGATCCCATAATGGCGAATGAGTCTCTGGCGCGTAGACCTTCTCAACCATACCTGGTGCCAGGCCTTTGAGAACAGGATCATTTTTAGACTCAAAGCGAGACTTGTATAGATGTGAAATATCAGAAGGGACATTGGTGTCGGGTAAGAGTGCGGGAACACAGAGAAACTGGCCCGTGATGGGAGGATTCAGCTTCTCGTCGCGCGACCGTAAAGCAAGGACAGCGGCGATGTTTCCTCCAGCAGATGAGCCACCGACAATGAGACCACGAGATGGCGTTGCTTTGAGGGCCGCACTGCTGCTAATGGCCCATTTGAGAGCTTCCCAGCAGTCGTTCACCCCGACAGGGAACTGATGCTCTGGCGCAAGGCTGCAGTGATGAGCGTTGATTTATGAGATGGAACAAGTGGGCATACCGGTACTGTACATTTACGCAAACTGCACCAAGGTCTCTTGAAAACATGCGGCAGTTTAGGTCTTCGTCTGCGAGATCGCCCATACTCCACCCTCCTTCATGGTACATCATAATTAATGGACTACTGCCATCTGGGGGCCCGCTGACGGGCTGATACACGCGGACTCGGATCGACGATCCATCACTAGTTGGCACATCATGCATCGATTCGGTGACGGTCTCCGGGATTGGGCCATGAATTGGATAGAGATGACGAAGCTTTTCTAGATGTGCGGCGCGAGGCGCGCGTTGCTCGAAAAAGTCTGATCCCTCAATGTCCGTTGGACGCGCTTCAAAGGCCTGACATTTTTTAGTGAGAACGATGTTAAATGGGAATTTGTACTAACTACTGAGTATGAATTTCTTTTGGGGGGAAATAGACCGAATAGTCAGCTTACCGTTCTGTACTCTGGAGCAACATCTCCGGACTTCAACACTTCTTCGCGAGTGAGGTGTGCCATGAGGACAATGTCTGTTTTTCAAGGCGCTAGCTAGCGCTACGACGAGAAAGTAGTAGATATATATTTACTCTAGACTCTCAAAACTGTTTTTTTTCAGGGTGCTTGTTGAAGGAATTACCCCACTCTAGTGTAGGATGACGTCATACCACAGTCTTATATTGCGTCGTACAAGTCTGTAACAGACAGTATTGGTTAAGAGCGAGTATGCCTAGACATGTGTCATGCTGGAACTATTTCTGTCCTTTGCTTACTTACATCAAGAGCACAACTAGAAAGGACGTCTATTGAATCTTGTGACAAACGATTAAATCAGTAAGTTTCCCCTTTTAAGGTAGTATTTATGAATAAAAAAACGCCAATCATCATGAATGGTGGTTACATTATCTTTGATATAACATCGCCCTGATGCCACAATTGTGACAAATATATCATCCAAGCATACCGATGTTATATTATTAAAGCTATGCACTCGATCGAGTGCACCCTAAATATCTACTGTGTGCAAGTCGAGCGGACTTATAGCTCACCTATGGGCTTCCACTTTAGAGCCATTATTTCCAAATGCGGCATGATTATCTCTATTAATCTTATACTCGTATCACATGATCGAAAAATTATTAGCCCATCCCAACGGCCCAAAACCCTCGAACCCGGTCGACTGTGCATTCTCGTCACCGCTTGCAGACCACTGGAAGAAGTTCTGTAAGTCGTCGAGGTTAAAGACAGGCTGATCAGCACCGCTTGTATTAGAAGCAGCGTACAACGCGCTATTGATATCGGTAATCCGAGTAGACAGGTCGGGGAGAGCTGCTAGGCTGGGTGATAATTCTTGGGGTGTTGTACCGGCTAATCCGAAGCCGGTTGTTCGGATCGAAGGGAGCGTGGGCGAGTCGGCTTGAATGTTGCCGCCGAGAGGCGATACTGCGGACAGCGTGGGGCTTTGTTGCCGTACTGCTACAGTGCCGGCAACAGGTGCCCCAACGACTTGCCCGGCTTCGTTTTCTGAAGGGTCTTGGGGTGCGATATAGGTTGTGGCGTGTCCGCGTGCCATACTCGTACTCACTTGTTCTAGCCAGCGCTCGGTTGTAATAAATAATGTCTCCGCGAGTGGATACATGAGTGTCATTTCTCGAAGTGCTTTGTTGTTCTGTTGAACAAGCTCAACTGTTCGATTAATGATTGCTCCAGCCTCCGGTTTTGAGAGGTCGAGAATTCGCGCGATATAATAGAGCATAATGCGGCTACTGTTGTAAACAAAAGATGGGAGTATAGAGTCTGCAAAGTGTTTGACGCCATGTTGTAGAATTCTGGAGACTAATGTGGACATCTGCTGTGCATGTTCAAAACAAACAGATTGCAGATGTGCCACAAAGTTTTGTTGTTGCGCCGGAAATTTAAACGGCTCCTGTTTTTGATACAAATCTGGAAGTGCAATTCGATGCACATCGCACATGACATGATGATACATTGCATGTATGAGTAATAACGAACCAAGTTGGTGTGACTCTCGGCGTATATATATGTTGTCTGGCGAAAAGTCAAGCCAGGATGGCAGGCTTTGTCGCCATTCTTGGATATCGCTGATCAGATAGGCGAACCCAGAAGCCGGTATCCAAGGGGGTTGCTCTTCGTCCAAATGTTTCACAAATCTACAATCTGAAAATTAGCTTGATAAATGCCACATATCAAAGACTTACCGCAAGACACGTCGCCAAATGCTAACAATGCGGACGTAGTATGCAGCCATACCTAGATTATCCCTAGGCTTCTCCGGAATATCTTCCGCGGGTATGAAATCAATAATGTCGCCAGGCTGTAAGCGCTCAGTAACCACAGGTATCTGGAGCGAGAATTGCCGCTCATTACAAGGGAGTTGAATCTTCAAGTCTTTCTCATTCAATATGGTCAGGTGGTCGACACCACTACCGGCCCAGACATCAATCATGTAGCAGGCCCACATCAATCTTCTTCGCGACTCTCTCACCGAAGCTTCGTTTGGGCTGCCGCCCTCGTCTTTGCATAATACATCTGTGGATATTTCATTGTTGAGCTGGAGTGCATGAGCCATGCGAACAACCAGGCCAGTGAGCAGGAAAGATCCTGCATAGTTGCCAGTACGTGCTTCTTGATCATGCAGCAATACCAAAACTTTAAGTTTTGTGATTGATATAGTGCTGTAATCAGCGAAAAACATCTCTTCGGCAATCTTGGCCCATTGCATTCCCACTGATTGAATGAGGTCTTTTGACAACGGCGAGAACGATTCACTGCATTCAAGAGCATAAAATTTAGCACCAAGCGCACACATGATGTGTACTAGCGCTTGATCTGAAGGATCTGTAAGCTGACCTTCGTCGAGCATCCGGATAAATGAAGGTTTGTGTTCGAAGGCGAATACACGAATTGGGTGTACATTGTTAAAGTATGCATCCAAAAGAGCATGCAGCCTAGCCCTGGGTGGTAGCTGCGGGGCAAACAACCTACAACACATCGTCAGCATTTCTCCGACAGTATAGTGTCCACAGAGGCGTACCATGTTAGTGCAGGTGGGCAGCCTGCTACAGGTGGAGCGGTAGGCAGACCTGTAAAAACATCCTGGGGCGTGGGAGGCGCTTGAGGCGTAGTGACGATGGCGCCTTCTGGTGTATTGCCGTTGGACGCCGAAATACTGTGAACCCAAGCCGGCTCATTTGTTTCAGCATCATATACGCAAGAAGTCCGTCGTTGCGAACACCGATTGCATTTTGGTCGTTCTCCGGAACATTTGACTTTGGACTCTCGACAAGGAACGCATGATCGGAATGTTCGCTTTCGTTTGATGCCGACGACTGGCTCCACACCTGTCGCTGGCCTTTTCACAGCGGATGCAATTTGGCCATGTTGGACACAGTCCAATTGCAATCTCTCACAGTTGAGACAGCCATTTGGACGTTCATCACACTTGACCTACGACGTTGTTAGTCTGGCAGTCCTCTTTGACCACCAATTTGGAATAAGACGCGGCAAGGTCCTTGGGTCCACAGAAGCAATGGAGGGAAAGAGAATGGCGTTTCCCTGGGCGTACCTTGCGTGCTCGACAGGTTACACAGGCTGCAGGTTATCATTAGCGGACTTTGCGCATGACGTTGAAGACTGAAACGATACCATTTACTGGACGCCTCCTGTGTTTCTTGGCCGCCGATCCTAGACCAGCCACATCATCCAGCGAATCTGGCATACCGGGACACTATCTGCTGGCCGATAAAACCGATAGCGATGGAGCGTTCGGGTTGTCGCAAATGTGAGCTCGGAGCGTCGGTGGCGAGGAGAGCATGAAGTTTAGTCGCAGGGCGGGGTTCCTTCATAAGGCTCGGCAGCCGGCCACTATAAGATGTCGCCATCGCCGCCCAGAATTGCCTTCTTTCTTCGGCGTGTAAGCACCACCTCCTTTTTGAGCAAATGCAGCCATAGATGTTTGCTCGTGCGATCCCTGCTGTGAGAATAACCTTTGATTTGGCTGCTTCTTTTTGTACGCGAAGCGCGGTAGAGACGCGTGGTTCGGGTGGGGGATAACCCGCGAGCAGACCGCCATCAGGAAGCCACCAAATGAATCCGTGAACTGTGGGCGATCGCTACGGGTGCAGCTGAGCGGCTGAACTAGGGCTATGGGAACAACTTCACCTGGAGATGGCGCAACTTTCGTGTATTCTGATCATATCCAAGAAATCTTTTTAGAACCTTAGACACCAAAAGTTGTCGGTCGCGCAATTTGATCGATTCAATATTCACATCTGCCGACTAGTATTACATGTCAGGAGTTAGTCGAATCACACTAGTCTAGCAGACGGAGGTGAAGATGAAGCGGTAGGACTAGGGGAGTAAAATGATAATTGGACGCTTAGGCAGCAGCCGCACAGAGGTGGTACATGTGAGAGAGGCATCTGGAGCGATTCGACCTAAGTGCACAAGTACATCACATCACATTCCCGACGATTGACCACACCCACACATCAATACAAAATAGCACATGCCCAGTAACCAAGCCTATTCCTAGCGTGCCCCACCTGCCACGACGTCAACACACCCCCATTTTCTATTCAACCCTCACACATCTAATGGTGCCGATTTACACAATCCCACTCATACTACATCAAATGTCAGTAATCACCCAAGGCCATGTTTCAAGGAGGACATACCACTCTCCCTTCCTCATCACCCGTATAAACATTATGTGGCATAGGAAGAATGCACGTAATACTTGCCGCAGACCCTGTATATGCCGGATCGCTATGATTTAGCACATTAACCAGCGAAATCGTCCAGTGAGATGGTGCTGCTGCCGCCGAGGGGATCTTAGCTGGGGGAGGATACACAGGGGTCGACGGCGGCGCGGGCGTGGGTGTGAGGTGGAAAATCTGGGTGACGACGGGTTAGTAACCAATTTTAGACAATGAAGTGTGGTACGGACTTTTACTACGCCTCTTCGATGGCCGGTGAAAATGAGTTCGCGCTCACACCATTCATTGGAGACACCTTCGTAAACTGCAACAGCGGTGATGCCTTCGGTATCTTCTTCGCTGTCGCATATGTCTTCGTCAAGGAGAACTGTGCCGTTGAGCGTGGTGACGATTAAGCGGTGGCCGCGCGCAAGAACGATGTGGCCGGTGACGCTGTTGATCTTCGCGGCTTGGATAATACCTGGGTTGCGGCGGTGTCGTGGTCCGAGATCGAGTTCGCGCACGAATTCGCTGCGATTGAGATCCCATAGAAATACGCGCCCATCAAGAGACGCAGAGAGAAGGGCTGAGAATGCGCGGCTGGAGGTTAGGGTAACGACAGGCGATTTGTGACCAAAGAGTGTTGTGGAAATTAGTAATTCGATGTGACCTTTGTCGCCTTTAGTAACAGTCCAAATGGCAAGTGTACAGTCAGTGCCTGTAGTGATTAGGGTCCGACCATCGACAAATAACGATGTAGTGAGTTGTCCGGTATGCAAATGCTCGAACAATCCTATAAGTTTCTTTGAGTGTGAGTCGTAGAAACGTACACTGCCGTCCGTAAAGCCCCATTCCATGTAACGATCGTAATGGGGCGGTATATTTTGGCGGAAAGGAGCGGAGCACAGCAACTTGTCGCTCTTACTGACGTAATTTAATGATGCAACACGGTCATGCGTTTCGAGGAGTGTGCCCGGTACACGATGGAGATCCTCGGACGCTGTGTCAAGCTTCGCAGGCTTTGTGACATTTTCCTTCTTCGGATGTGGACGCTGGAATACTTGCGTTGGTGTCTGGCCAAAATTGTTGATGACACTAATCTTCTGCGCGCGTTCCTTCTCATCCGTGATCGAATCTAAATCCATGGCACCTTGATAGGTCATCCAGTGGAAGACATTCGCTGCTTCAATGGCTGCCTCACCACGCTGCTTATGGCCAAAGATGAGATCAATCCAATAATGCAGATTTTGACTGACGTAGGGGCTTTCGAGAGCCTCGCGTTGCTTAGCGATAAAAATGGCCGGGTCGCCTTTAGCCCATGGGGGTAGTTGAACATTGTCTATTCTCGAACCATCTGATCGAAGGCCAAAGTCATAGCCATTGACATTGGTAAGGAAGTCTGGAAGGAAGAAAAACTCTGGGGTGAGCTCACGAACATCAGCCATATTCTTTGCAGATGCGGATTCCCATGCGCCTTGGATCGAGTAGAACATGCGATCAGCATGATCCCACGTGCCTCCTTGAATTAGGAAGAAAGCTGCACTGAATGGCTGCAGTCGCATCAGATATGATGCGACAGTCATAGCGGAAGAATAATGTGTCCCGTAGTGGAACGCGCGATCTGTTTCACCCATTTCCGCAAATGAGCTGAACCTTTCCCGGATCGACCTCTCCTGTCTTGGGTCTTGAATTCCTATTGGCTTCTTCAGGTCACGGAAGTTGCCCGGATCTGTCAAGTCAAGTTCTTCGCTCTCGTAATTCGAAATGACCCACGGAAAGACGGGGTATTGAGTGAGGTCATTAAATGTTCTTCCAGCAAGTGTGTTCACAAACATGAGATAGTGGAAGTTGGACATTTCCCCTTTCAACCACTTCTTGGTCGCCGGATGTGATGACGCAGAACCGAAAGCTGATGCAAATCGGGAGCCAAGCGACTGTGGTGCTTCTCCTGGGTTATATAGTGAATCTAGTCGCCAAGCGATCTCAGAATTCGAGAGCTTCTCCGGATTCACAACGTGTGATGCACGCTGCAAAACCCTTGAATGTAAGTCATTCCTGGCCTGGGTCGAGATAGCTGTCAGAAGATAGCTTCGTCCATCGTCGAAAAATGCTTCGATCGCAACATCTCGATGCAGGAATCGTCGTTTGGAAATGCTGATCACTTCGCTCCATTTCCAATTACGCAAAGTATCTTCATGATTCCTTGGTGGGGGCCGCCGGTTGGTAATAGCCTCTTTACCTGCAATGACCTGTACATAAGGGTCGCGTTCATCGGGTGGAGCCTGCCATACGCGCACGATTTCCCCGTCAGATCTTTGGAAGAAATCGTCGAGAAGGTATAAATACTCCTTTCCGATAATTAGGAGTCCTTCAACGGCTTCGAGACCAACTACTCGGGATATGTTGCAAACATACTGCACCTGATCGCCGCGATTGAGACTTCTCATGACCTTACGGTTTTTGTCTTCAAAGCCGTCATCGTCCTCAAACATGGCTTCGACCATTTCAAAATCATCCTCGCTACCGGATTCAGCATCGTCTTTAGAGCCTTCCTTGCCATCGAGGGCGGATGATGCTCTGGTACCTGGTCCTGTGGTTGGGGTGACACCCAAAGCCTCTTTGGCAGAAATCGTGGGTATAGCAGTGTCAAGCTTGGGTCGTTCTCTCGGATCCGTGTCTTTGCGCTTAGGTTGATAGATCTGATCTCGGCTAGCGTTATCAACGATAATGCGCATACGCCTTCGGTCACGGCCTTCTGTCTCATCCAGGCGCCACTTAGGCGCTGGGCTATCTTCGAATAGTGCACACGGCCCCTTGAGCTGGTGATCAAGCTTAGCTAGTATAGATAACATGTATGAAGCGTTATCTTGTTGATCCTGAAGGACACGTTGATGTTTGATCCGTTCTGCAGTATGAATATTCGATCGCCAGTGGCTTGTCGAAGTTTCATGCTGAGTCCATATACTTTCAGATGCAAGTTCTTCCGCCTGCCATTGTTTTAGTTTTTCCTTGCGCTTAGCAATTCGCTTTTGTGATGTCTCTTCAGTTCGCTTATTTTGATCAGTCGCAAACTCCTCCCACATCTTTGACATGGATCCGTAGAAGAAGCCATCTAGATCTCCCTTGTTCTTATCAAACCATTGCAGGAAAGTCTCATTATCAAGCTCAATAAGCTTCTGAAATCCTTCATAGAGGTCCTTTTTGTCAGAATGTATAGCACTGCTGAGAATTGTTGTAGTCTCGTGTGGTTTCTGAACCATAAGAAGCCGCCAAAAGTTCGCAGCGGCAAGACGAACATCTTCATGATCCGAAGCTAGCTTCGTATATAAGAGGTAGCAAATCATCTTCATAGAGAAGGCCTCATTGTTAGCAGATGATAATATAATTGGTTGCCAATAAACCAATTTTTCCAAGACGGCGCTACTATTCGACCCATCGTTGGCATCTTCGGGTTCTGCAAGGCGAAGCAATGCAACCCGTAAGAACAGACCGCGGATAACCTGTATCGCTTGCGTGCAAAGCCTGACCGATTTCATTGCAGCTATATCAGGTCGCTCCAGATACTCGAGAAGGAAGCCGTTGAAGTCGAGAAGAGGCTCGGCCCCGTCAAGAAACCAACCCTCAAATATTGCCTCAGATATGTGACCTACGAATCGAGAAAGATTAGTAAGAACGCGAGGTTCATGTAAAAGCTTCTGATCAAGCTGAAGGGCGTTCTTGATCGATAGTAGTGTTTGCCGAAGGATGTACGATTCGAAATATGCTTGGTGTTCTTGAAACCCTGGTGGCGTTTTCATGAAGAGGCCAAGGCCGGGGAAATCCTTGCGGGTAAATATTTGATCTTTGAAGACTTCCAAAACAACCTCGAGCATAGCCTCGACTACAGTGGAGCCGACTTTCAACGCTGTTGGGGCAGTGTTGCGAGGAGATAGAATTGGATTTAGGGTGGGTTGATTAGTTCCTCTTTTGGCCTTGTCCGCGGACACGAGCACGAAAGATGATGCTCTACGGAATGGGAGGACTCGTTGTTTGGAACGCGCGTCAATGTGAGCGGTGCGAACAACAGGCCCTCCCTGACCATTGGCATTTGATAGAGGCTGTATGACTACATCCTGACCTTCAAATGTAAGTGCTGAACCCCTCGACAGTAATTCTGTTTCTGCGCTCACGCTGTCGGACGTGACAATCACGGGATAGAGGACGAAAAGCAATTCCTGAATATAGTTTGTCGTATTTGCGTAGTCGCGGAACCCCTGGGACCGTGAATGTAGCTCGGATAGAAATTGTATGGCAGAATTAAGGACAATAGCATAATCATTGAGGCGATCCGATTGCGGAGCTCTTGTATCTGGTAAGATTAGTAAGGTCCTGGGTAAATAAAAAAGTAACCTACCAACGATCGGTTGCTTGGCGTTAAGAGACATCGTTCTACGTCGGCCTCTAGTGACAGTAGCTTCGTTAGTCTCTTGTTTGTTCGGATCATTCTCAGATTTCTGAGTCTCACGATCGCGTACAATCGCCCGTAAACCTGTATCCAGCATCGCTGAGATGACAGGAAATATTTCCGGATAGCAAATGCTCAGATTTGCCTGTGGTGAGCGCATAATGAATACGTCGACAAGATTGAAAACATCGAAGTCTCTCTCAAAATCAATGTTCGCCACATCTCGGCCAAACAGAATGGCAAAGCAAATGGTCCAGATGCCAGGCGTATTCCACCAATGACGCAGCCTGTTTTTCATCAATGTAAAGCCACCAGTCTTGTCGCCGAACTTCTTCACGTATGGTCCACCGTTAACGACAAGGACTCTAGCAAGAATTTTGGCACCTAAAATGACGACCCTTTGATCTGTCTCTGCGAGGAGGTAAAGCAACCACTTTCCAGTTACGTTTTTAGCGAAACGTACTACTTCCTGGGGATTTCCTGGATCGCAGAGTAGCTCTGTCAATAGCTGGAGCACTGCGATACCCAGATCCAGAAGGGACAAACCATTAGGCTCAATTCCGCTGTGAGCTGGACTAGACGATCTGGGCGTAGGTCCAGGAGTCGGCGTTGTTCCTCGCCTCAGACGCATTACACTCGCCTTGGGCCGCAGAGTCCGTTTGGCGTAAGAAGCACGGCTGTCATGAAGAGAATATGTGACAAACAGGGACAGAGATCGGGCGTTTTCTCCATTGAAGTTGATTTGGAGAAGAGCCTTGAAGGCATCTAGGAATAGTTTGAAGGTTTCTGGGGCGAAGCTTTCGCCTTTGAGTGCGTCTGTCAATCGTTTCACAACCCCTGCATCCACGTTAGCTTATTACTTGACTTTAGCGAACAACGACATACGTACGTATTCTTTGAAAACGTTTCGCGTTATAGTGATGATGTTTGCTACCCTTCGCAAAGTGCACGAATTGTGCGTAATACAGTCTTTGGGTGTCCAAAGAAGTTGCTCTCCGCCAAATCTCGAGATCGACTAGAAGTACCCGATATGCAAGGGGGTTGATGATGAGGGATTCAGTTGGATGCTTCTCGTCATACCCAACAAAGTGGAGAATTTCACGCAGAAGCTGTTCGATGAAGACTTCGCACTCATCTGAGGCCACATCGAGTGAAGAAGGGTTACGCATCACCAGCCCGCCCAGGGCGAACCCGATCTTCTGTCGTATGACCTCCGCTAATACAGCGAAACCATTGCGTTGCTCCATGGCCTCGCAGTTGCGCCAGTTTCCCCCAACAGCCTCGAGAAGGATTTTGATAGCACGTAGCATGGTGTCCAAAGACTCAGCGGCTTGCACGAGTTTCAAACCTACGGCGACACAGCCCCCAATTCGCCACATAGCATCATCAAGCGACTGGGGAACTACTACAACTGGGTCGCCCGACAGTCGACCAAAGCCACGAGGCTGTGAAAGCGCGTCATTCACCGATGGTACTGCAGCATTGATGATCAGCGGCGTGCTATGCATCCTAGTATACCTGTGCAGCGTCTTCGCTGATTCTCTTGATAGAGATCGAATCAGCTGGGATTCGTCCACCGCATTTCTGTCATCATCGTCCATTACTGAGCTTGGTGCAAAGCTTAGCAGAATTTTTGACTCTGGCATCAACTGACTAGCATTTGAACGGATTGCAGCAACAATCTCTGAACGCTCCTCTCTACCAGGATGTAACATCTCATTGTACACGTGAAGCTCGGCGGACGTTCTATAAGTCTGGAAAGAGCCAAGCCTATCTTGGAAGTTGCCGCAATATCGTGGGCCAAGCTTATGATATACTGCAATCAATTCGTCTGATAGTGATTCTGAAAACAAGTGAAATGATGCTATGGAGAGCTTCGACGTGAGCACATTCCGGCCAAGCCGTGGAGCTAGGTTTCGGGGTGTTCCTAGAAAGGCAAAGATGTTGTGTTTTGAGGTACTCGAAGACATGGATGCAAAACTCTCCTGGCTACTGTCAAGTACAGGAGGATGCGATGGGTAATGAGCTTTCATGGTCTCGGTGAATTCGCCATCGATGAAAAGCGAGGCTTTTGACGGACCTATACCAATAGCCTTGGCCCGTCGATGGGCAACCGCAATGTGGTACCACCTACCCTCTTCGAAGCGGGGAGCCTTCTTGAACCGTACGCTAGGGATGACGCCAGATGCGTGACCCATGAATGTTTGAAGGATAAAACAGCGAGTATCTTTTTCAAGGTAAGCCATTAAGAAGCAGGTTTGAGTATCATCGTATGCGCCAAAGAGAGTGGTGTGACAGTTGGTGTCAAAGTTGTCGACACGTATCCATGTTGCAAACGTGTAACCACCGCCAGGAGAGACGGGTGGAAATGGGCGCCCGATATCTGGAAGTTCGACCGCGCTGAAGCCATGTAGGGACAAGTCGAATTGTATGAACGGTGGGCTCCGTGATGACTTCATTCCTTTGAGCAGATATTCGGCAGCCTGGTCCGAAGTAGATGCTTTGCGAAAGAGATAATAGGCATCATCAAGCTTATTTATGCCGAATTCAACCAAAGTATCAGCTAGCTCTCGCAGAATGGTAGATTCAGTAGGACCGCACTTGTTGTCGAAGAGTAGGGGGAGAATGGTGCTGAGTACACCAGTGATATGGAGGGTCCCTTTGTTGTAGGCAGAAAGCGTGGTAATCTCGAGGATGGCTAACAACACGGAAATTGATAGCGCTTTGGACTTGGTGCCTGGCGCATCTCCACCTGAGAGCCCGCGCCAGAAGTGTAAGATGGTTGGTATTATATCTGAATTCTGGAGCACCTCATTGCCGCTGAAGATGTCTCGTATCTGAGCCCGCAGTGGATCCAGATCGATCTCAGTGTCACTGTACACAGATCGTGGGCTTGAGACGACGATTTCGGTGGGCTGAGAATCGTTGGCGGCGGCAGGGATGGTATCCTGCTTGAACTGTGCTTCCCCTACTTGGTTGTCGATGTCCCGGAAGATGCGTGTCATGGCCTCTTCGCCCAGTGCAAACGCGAACAGGCACCCAAACAACTGCTCCTGTCCCGCATCATCCCGCCTGCTTTCAGACTGCCCGCCGAAAATGCCAGTGCTAGCCAGGGCCTGTTCCAGTGCTCCCCAACCGCCGTCTTCAACCCTCTTGGCAAAGAATCGCCGGTTACCGGAATGCTCGTTCAGTGCGTCTGACAGGACGTCGAGGGTGGCCTTGATGACGCCGAAGAAGTCAAGACGGTTAGGCGTAGACAGCTCGGCAGGCTTGTAGAAGCCGGCAAGAGATCGAATGGTGAGGAGCAGAACCTCGAAGCCCCGCACGTGGCGGAAGGCATCCTTGGTATGTGTCTGGTCGTTTGAGTCTATCAGCAGCTGGCGCATGCGGCGGAGGGCGTGGCTCTGGCTCTGGAGTATGTCGGCAGTCGGCGGAGCGGATTCGGCGGCAGTGGACAATTCGTCTGCAAGGCTACGAAGCTCGGCTATCTGGTTGTTCATCGGCGGGATCCTTGAGGCCGCAGTTGAGGACCGATGGGGGCGTGTTGTCGTCATTTTCAGGCGCGTCCGCCGTTGCGGCGACTATGTGGGAGGAGAGTGTTTTGGGGCAAAAAGCACAGTCATGTCTCTGTGGGCCAGGCGGCCGGCATGAAGCAGTGTTTGCTGTTCCTGTTGCCGTAACAATGGTGCGCAGAGTTGCCTTCAGCCCACATGCAAATGCGGCGAGCGGTGGACGATGCTAAATCGGGTATAGGGCTAGGACCCTGATTCTGCAACGCCTGCAACCGGCTGGACGGGCAGGCGACAGGAAACGGTGCAGACACAGCAGCGGCACACCATGCATAAAGGGCCCCATGCATCATGCCAGGTTCACATATAAGGGATGCACACCAGCGGCCTCACGCGGGCGCTGCCCCAGAGCTGCCGACGTCCATGGTTGAGCAGTGCAGCCTGCTATCACGAGGGCTTGTGAGCGCTTGGCCCCGAAGGGCAAAGCGCGGGGCAGCCTCATGTTTGAGGTGTGGGCGGAGCGAGACTCGCAACGCGGCGAGCAGTCAATGGAGCCATGCATGCCGATTCGACCATGGGCACCGCGAATCCTGCGGCTCCCTCTGAACTGTCCAGCTCTCTAAGACGCCAATGCAAACACGCAAACATCCTCTGGGCGGTACGGGCCATCGAATGGCAGCGCAGGCCAGGCGCGTGCATGGGCGCTGGATAGAGTTTAGCGTGCTACCCCAGCCTCACACTCACACAGCGACTGGTCACATGTGTCGTCACGACCGTGCGCCGCGGTGTAGATAAGCCCTCCATCGCCATAGCTACCACTCCAACACTCCTTCCCCAATCCCATCTCTCCCTCTCCCTCCATCACACCTCCCATCTCCCCCATCTCGCTCTCGTCGCTTGTCGTGCCCCGTCGCCTCCTCCTCACCAATACATCTCGCTGTGCGAGCCCACCGCCACCATGAGGTACTCGTCGCTGTCCCTGCTACCGGCGCTTGCCGCCGCGTCGCCCATGCTGCAAGTCGGCACCATCCACAAAGACGCCGCCCCCATTCTGTCGACAACGCAGTCCAAGGAGGTGCCCAACTCGTACATGGTCGTCTTCAAGAAGCACGTCAAGGAGAGCCACGCCAAAGAGCACCACAGCTGGGTGCAGAGCATCCACACAAAGAACTCCAACGAGCGCATGGAACTGCGAAAGCGGTCCCAGTTCCCCGTCACAACCGAGATCTTCGATGGTCTCAAGCACACATACAACATTGTTGGCGGCATGGTTGGCTACTCGGGTCACTTCGACGACGAGACCATCGAGGCCATCCGGAGACACCCGGACGTAAGTTGTTATTCCTCCTTGTCTTCACATTCGGGACGCGATTACGGGTCGGCTGCATGCATCACCATCACATCAAGGCAGCGTAGCCCTGGTTGTGCATCACCCAATGACTGCTGCCTGGAGCCGAGCCGAGCTTTGTCACTGCGCAAGGTCATCGCACGAGCTATCAGCGAGTATCTGAGAGCACTCTGGATGGCACCTATAGGCTTGAATCGGCACTGCGATTAGGCCCAAGCTGCTGTCCAGCTGTTCTGCCCTCGGTCAGCCTGACTCCCAGGAGTGGCTGGCCTTATCTCCGAATGCAGCTCCGGAACACGCAATCGCAATCACACGTGACTTCATTTAGGTACTCAGGTACCCGCTGCACAGCAACACTAACGTATGATAGGTCGACTACATCGAGCGTGACTCAATGGTCCACACCATGGGTGGAGATGACCACGAGACCGAGAAGAACGCCCCATGGGGTCTTGCCCGTATCTCTCACCGTGACTCCCTGAGCTTCGGCACATGGAACAAGTACCTCTACGCCGCCGATGGTGGTGAGGGTGTCGATGTCTATGTCATTGACACTGGTACCAACCACAAGCACGTCGACTTTGAGGGTCGCGCTCACTGGGGCAAGACCATCCCCACCGGTGATGAGGATGAGGATGGCAACGGTCATGGCACTCACTGCTCCGGTACTGTCGCCGGAAAGCGTTATGGTGTTGCCAAGAAGGCCAACGTCTACGCTGTCAAGGTTCTCCGCTCCAATGGCTCTGGCACCATGTCAGATGTCGTCAAGGGTGTTGAGTATGCTGTCCAGGCCCATAATAAGGCTGTCAAGGAGGCTAAGGACGGCAAGAAGAAGGGCTTCAAGGGTAGCGCTGCCAACATGAGCTTGGGTGGTGGCAAATCTACTACTCTCGATCTTGCTGTCAATGCCGCTGTCGATGCTGGTATTCACTTCGCCGTCGCTGCCGGTAACGACAATGCCGACTCCTGCAACTACTCCCCTGCTGCCGCTGAGAATGCCGTCACTGTCGGTGCCTCCACTCTCCTTGATGAGCGCGCTTACTTCTCCAACTACGGCAAGTGCAATGACATCTTTGCCCCTGGTCTCAATATCCTTTCCACCTGGATCGGCTCTGAGCATGCCACCAACACCATCTCCGGTACTTCCATGGCCTCTCCCCATATTGCCGGTCTCCTCGCCTACCTTTTGTCTCTTCAGCCTTCCAAGGACTCTGCCTTCGCTGTTGCCGATATCACCCCCAAGAAGCTCAAGGCTAACCTCATCTCCATCGCAACCGTTGGCGCTCTTTCAGACGTTCCCAGCAACACCAAGAACATCCTCGCCTGGAACGGTGGTGGCTCGGCCAACTATACCAGCATTGTTGAGCAGGGTGGTTACACTGTCAAGAAGGCCGCCGAGAAGGAGGAGTCTGAGTTCCGCATCACCATTCCTTCCCTATCTGAGATGGAGAAGGACATGGAGTGTGAGTATGAGAAGGCTAAGGCTGCTGTCAGCCACACTGGCTCCAAGCTTGAGAAGCTCGAGCATCAGATTGAGGACTTCGTCGCTGAGGAGATGGAGTCCCTCTTCAAGGAGTTTAAGGAGCATGTTGCTCACAAATAAACAAATCCATGTCGGCCTGGGTGTATGGAAATCGTCGATAGGCTACTGGGACAGGCTGTGAACAATTCTGGCGTCGAATTTGTGTACGGTGAATGTCTCGTATCTCATTTGGGTTCAATCTGATGTACTGTAATTGCTTTTTATTCCCGTCACGCATAAGAAACATGATGTGCTGTATTCCTAGAAATAGAGATACTGGTTGTATCTTTGATACTTTTGCCCGCTGCTTGCTCGTTGGTGACTAAGTTAAGTGCAACAATGTATTCACGCCATCTCAAGGAGTAAACTTTACGATGACAGCGACAACGAACAAAAATAGAAAACTTGAAATAATAATAATAACATTGATGGATAACAGTAGCATGCCTTTATTCTATCCCCGCCCCATTACTAACAACACTTCAGCTCTTCACACACCACTTCACACGGCAGCTCACACTTGTCGATACTCGGGCTCGTCGTACTCACCGCCGTCGTCACCCCATCCGTACTTTCATACCCCGACTCTGCCGCAACTTCCGGCTGCAACGTCAAAGAATGGATACCATAGGCATGCAAACACTGTCTAAATGTCTGTGCCTTTTGCATGAAGCTGGCGATATCAGGATCGCTAACAACAATGTGCGCGCTCGCAACAGTCTTCTTCTGGTCCAGACGCCAAATGTGCAATTCATGCACGCTGACGACGCCCGGGATGGATTCAAGGTCGTGTTTGACGTCGTCGTGTTTGACGCCCGTAGGTGCAGACTGGAGGAGGATTTTGCCGCTGCGTTTGGTCAAGGGCACGGCGGAGATGAGGATCATGGTTGCGATCCACATGCTGACGGCGGGGTCTGCGTAGAAGCGCTTTTCCGACTTGACGAACCAGATGATGACGGCGGAGATGATGACGCCAATGTTGTTGATTGCGTCGCCGAGGACGTGGATGAGGACGCCCATGATTCCGAGGTCCATGCCGTGCTTGGGGGGTGTGGCGATGATGTGCATATGTGCTGCGTGTGTAGGGGTAGGTGTGGCTCTTTGGTTTTCGACGTCGAGGGTTGGGCCATGGTCGTGATCGTGGTCATGTTCGTGGAGGAAGAGGGCACTGATGAGATTGAGTGTGAGGCCTACGCATCCGACGATGAGGACCAGTTTGGGGTTGGAGACGTGTTCAATGGAAATGAAGCGCTCAATGGATTGGAGGGCAATGCTAAGGCCCAGAGCAAGGAGGAAGGCGCCGTTGAAGAAAGCGCCGAGGAGTTGTGCTCGGGCCCAGCCGAAGGAGAGGTCTTGGGGGTAGGTTTTGCGCTCAGTGACTTGGACGGCTACGAGAGCAACGATGAAGCCGATGAGATCGTTCAACTGTGTGCGTGTGTGAATTAGACGCCGCGGGATTTGAATGATTGGCTGGTGACATACGTAGTGAAAGGCGTCTGCTACAAGGGCAAGGGATTTGGTATAGAAGCCCACAGATATCTCTGCAAGGAAGAATGCAAAAGATATGGCAATGACTGCCCGGAGTCGCGTCTTTCGGCTCATCTGAAATCGGCCATGTTTGTGTGAATGTGGCTCGGCATGAGAATGGCCCTGCCCTCCGCCGTGGTCATGAGAGTGAGCCATTGGACAAAGATGGACAATGAAGAACGATTGAAAGAAAATCAATTAAGTAGAAAAACGGTGCTTAATAGGGTATACGAACGGCTTCTAATGCGCCGTTTAAGTATTCGCTGTGCCACCGAGTCGTGTGCTTCACCTCACATTTCGATAACATACTGATGACAGATCGACGGCAGTCCCCGGATTATTTGAAGGTGCAGCCCAGCCCACAAAATCATAGCACCTTCCTATGCCAGACATCTCATAGGACAACTATTGCACGGAAAAACCTGGATAAATTTACCGACGTGAAGCGAGAATTGTTGTGAAGTTGCGAGCGTTAGTGTTGATGCCGTGAATACTTTCATCACATGACGGTCCACAAACGGCTAGCACCGGGACGATAAGTCGATCGCAACTCTCAGGGTCCTCTCGGTCGGCGCAGAATATCTCACGGCGGAAAGCTAGCAGACCGCCCAGACTTGCAACCAGCGCCCTTCACCCCGCCTCAAGCCACTGGAGCCTTGCACAAAGTAGCACCGCACTCCCACACATCACCATGGGTAACGGAGCCAAGTATGCCGCTTCCATCACACCCTCCACCCCGGGCAAGACAAGTCGCTGACCACGCCGCAGAGCACAGCAGAAGCGCGACCGCAAAGGCGACGGCGGCCCCAAGGAAGCAAAGAGCCAACTCAAAGCCGTACGTGTCTCTGCCCCAGCCCCAAGAACCCGAAAAATCGAACCCAACCTGCTGACACGCAGCCCAACCCAGAACGCCGCAGCGCAAACCATCAAGTGCAAAACCTGCTTTCAGACCTTCCAGGGCACCACTAGCCAGAAAATGCTGACCGACCACGCTACCAACAAGCATAGCAAGCAGTTCACCGATTGCTTCAGTGCCGATGACGGCACGGCCAAGTAGGCCGCGCGCAGTGCATGCGAGTGACCTGTGAGGCTTTTTGCGACTGTGAAAATGCGTGATGACTGGCAACGAAACAAGGCGATCAGGGCGACCAGGGCATGGTGCGGCGTAGGGGTGTGTGTGTGTGTGTCCGACTTGGGAAATATATCATGAATGCATGCATCGGTTCCTCCGTCTGTCCAGCTTTGCTTTGTGAATGCGGCGCCAATGAGTGGGGTTGGGGGGGGAGGGCGGGTTGTTCCCCAAACGCAACGCCATTGTTGCACGCTGCCTCTGTTGTACACACGTGCACGTAGAACTGTGACAGGCGTGTTTTTTTTTTTGGGGGGGGGGGTTTGGTTTTTTTTTTCCTCTGGAGAGCGGGGGCGGGAGGAACCGCGGATGGATTAAATGGTGACACAGGCTTTGGGACGACAGTTATAATAAGGTTGAGTCAAGCTGTGTAATCCCCAGCTGGTGCGATGTTCACGTAGACAACATGATATCTACGCTGCTGCCTCATACAATCTATATGTCTTGATGCCAGCTCTCTCTGGTGAAAAATACCCAATATAATATATGAACTGGGTAACGTATAAGACATTCCAATATACATCCAGTGATTATTTGCGACGGTTCGGTGAACCTCACACTCTACCATGGTTAGGTATGGCCAAACAAATCTCCACTTTCTCACACAGCTGATACCAAACTCACTCAACACTTGCGATCAACCATGGGACAATCCAACAGTTTCAATTCCCAACCCTCAAAATATAGAAAGGCATACTACTACTACAGGGTATCTATCGCCAACGTACAATTACATATTATACAGGTAAGCATGAAGGAAAAAGGACATAGGAAAGCGTTTTATCGAACGGACATACGGACGCAAATAACCGCCGCCGGCCCGCCCCCAACAGCATACAGCACCCTCACACGATCATCGTTCCGAGCATCATGCACATGCCCACTACGCCCGCTTGCCATCCAAGTGATCTCCACCGTGCGCTTGGTACCTCGACACCATGGGTAGCAGCGCCAGTGAACACCGCTGTAGTCTGTTGCGCTGCCAAGACAGTGGCATTGGTTGGGACTAGAAAGCCCTGGGCCATTACGACTGTTGGCGCAAGCGAGGCCGCGGCCGGCGAAGGTAGCAGGGTCGGGACGACAGCAATAGCGGAAGTGGCAGTGTCACCCAATGGCAAGGAGATTGCGGTAATTGGTGAGCCTGACGCCGGTGACGAGTTCGATGCGACGGGAAATTGGGAGAGTGAAGGCGAAGCTGGGGGGGCGGTAGCCAAGGTAGTGTTACGAGCTGGGGACGACGAAGCCGAAATGACGGGTGAACCCGACGCTGCGGATGCCATAGGGGGTGATCTTGAAGATGGCTGGACTGTAGCCGATATAATGGTACGACCTGAAGATGAAGAAGTCGAGTTAAGGGATGACTTGGACGTCGCAGATGGCATCAATAGTACAGGTGTTGTCGAGGCCGCAGGTCGGTTTACCCAGCTACGGGTCACGATACTGGGACTGCCAGTCACGATACTGGGGCTACCCGTCCTGATTGACCTAGTCCCATTCAAGATGGGCGTAGGTGCATGGAGCCAGTTCGAGGTTGCGTTGAGTGTACTTGTACCAGGCAATATCGTCGTAACGTTGCACGGTGTTGCCGTCGCCTGCGTCGGGATTGTAGCCGTTGCAGTCATGAAAAGACTCTTCGGATTGACGCAATCAGTAACCAATGGAAAAGCAGTAGAGAAGATTTGCGCCCCCAGATCGAAGCCATTAAAGGGTGGTGGAATGAGGGGCAGGTTGATACCAAGACTGACATCCGCCGTAATGGAGATATTCGCTCCGACTAGGACCAAGGGCCCAGAAATCCCTCCCGTGATAATGCCGCTTGTCCTGTTTGAAGAGGGTGCGGAAGGAAGTGTTGCGTTGCGTTGGTTACCACAATTAGCTGCTGAGTTGGTCGACAGCTTCGCGTCTAAACGAGGAAGGTTCATGGCAACAACGGCCTCAGCTTTGAGTTGGTCCAAAAACTCGAAGCCTATCGGAATTGTTGGCTTGAAGGCAACATCAACCAAAACGTCGATATCCGTGATATTGACGATGAAGGGAAGCGGTGTAAGCGTAGTACCGGAGAAACCGTTAATGCCACTGTTACCAATGTTCCCGAGTTCGAGGCGGATGTTGGAGTTGTCGGGAACCTATGAGAATCAGTTTCCGTTTGATTATATATGCCATAACCGGACTCACCGCAACATCAATGCCATACTTCAGCTCGAATCCACCACTGATATCGAAACCGACAGCAATCCTGGGCTCGAAGACTGCACCCGCCTTTCCGATACCAGGGATGACAAAGCCAAATACTGGTACCGAAAACAAGGAGATTTCAAACGATCTCGCCTCCTTTGGACGAGCGAACAAGTCCAAACGTGCACCAACACCTACCGCTGCGAGCTCGATAAAGCCGCCAGAAATGACATCGGAAAGGTCCTTTCCATCATCACCACCTTGAAGGAAATCCGGAATGACGTCAACCCGAGAGAGGTCGATTCGGATCGCGCCTTGGGAAAGCACCACTTTTCCCCGAGTTGAGCAGTTGGCGCATCCGACCTCGATGGGTAGCTCCGGTATTGGTACAAGCTCTCTAAGCCCCGCAAGGAAGCTTTCCGCTGCGAAAGTGGTGTCAATTATTTCTCGCGTAAGATCAAATGTTGCGATTGTAACGTTGTCGGGCGTGTCCTGAGGGATCTCAACCGATTGGCGCTTCCTGCGGATTTTCGAAAAATCAGAATGGCGTCGGAACAGATGATCATCAGTAGTGTGACCAAAGGAAATGTCAAATAGGTCAAAGGCGTCATTCCAGTGGGATTGAGTCACTGAGACATCAAGTCCTTTGCCTTCGTCTGCGAATGCGACGTCGTGGACCCTTTGCATGTCAGTCAGAGCCAGTATTAAGATGGATGCGAACTAACTTGTAGACCGCTCGTTCACCCTCATCGTTACAGCTGTCATGCGACGTGATGATGAAACCACCGTTTTCTTCATGGCAAGAATGGTATGCGTCTCGTGCAGAGGACTCATCAACAAAGCTCAGCTTCATTCGTCCCTTTTCACACTGAACACTTTGTAGATGGTGCTCTATCTCCTCTAGACTGAGGATCGGCTTCTGTGACTTGACCTTGACTTGGGATGCGAAGGTGGATTTCCCGCTCCAACCATTCTCCTCTGTTTTTTTTTTTCTGTTAGCATATTCAAGTAATACTTCATGTCAACATACCCTCAACGTAGGCCAACTCAGAATCGAATCTCTTCGTAATCCTCATGCTCCTCCGGAACAAGTCTGCTTGTTTTGTAGCTGCATGGAGTATCCGATCAGTTGGAAGGCTGTTGGGCGAAGCTACAGCCACTCCCAGCTGGAGGCCAAGGCATGCCACAAGCACCCAGGCATACATCTTGCCGTTCCTTCCAATTATTCTGGCTGATATTTCCTACAGGACGTCCGAATCTGACTGCTATATGTCTTGCTACCTGAGGCTACTATATAACAGCCTCCCAGTAATTCCAAGAGGCTCAACGGGCCGATTGCGAAGGATTTCAAGATAGTGTTTGAAAAGGAGGAAGGACTCCACAACACCCAAGCAATAGAAACTAGACAAGAAGAACTAAGGCATGAAAGACCAGAACGAATACTGACTCGATAGAACATGAGAAGAGGAAACAAACCACTCACATATCATGCCTCTCAATTCTTGCTGTGCCGCACACTACGCCCCGACAAAACAGCCCCAGCGCAACGCTCCACCGATGGAGAGACACTGGGCCTACAGGTTGCGGCCCCGGCCGCTATCACAGAACGGCACGGTTGAGAATGCACTGTCAGAGAGTGTGCAGGTGCTGCGTCTCAGCCTGAATCAGGCATCTGTGGTAAGATTGTACCAAGGCGGGGACGCCGTGTTGCTGCACGTGGCTGCATCACAACTGTCTAAGCCTACATGAATGCAGCGTGGTGAGGGAAGTTGAAACAGGGGGGTGTTGAAGAACGGTTCGGGTGGGTGGCGCTAGTTGTACAAGGCTTAGCCGGGTGGGGGCAGCAACGATGTGCCGGGAGATTAGCCTCGTCTCGTGGATCCGAATGGCACTGGCATGTGAGGGTTATGGATTGTTTATCTTGAGTTGGAGACTTGGTCACTGATGCTATCTTGGATTCATGCTGTTTCTTGGATGTGATGAGAGCGCATACGAAGCAGTACGGTAGATGCACTACATCGGCGTGGTAGACCCTCGTTTCAGGTACCATCTCCCATGTATGTCAGCCTGCATCGAAGACGGGATCAAGATAGGTCTGTAGTAGGCAGTCATGGATGAAGGTGATACTGGGCCCGTGGCACGTAGGCTTTGCTGCGCCCTTAGAAGCAGAGTTTAACCTTGACATTCATCTGTCATGTAACGTCAAAGGCCCCACTGTCTTGGCGTATTGTAATGGATTTATTTTGAAGCTATCGGAAGCCGGCAACTGCATGTTGTAGCTAGGTAGGAGCGCTAAGATTATTGTCCGTGGATATTGGTAAGGCTGCGCGTGGCCTAGATAGGAGAATCATCCTATCTCTAGGTTGGTTCTGGTCGCCAATGGCCTTCAACGGGTATTCCTTGCTTGTTGTTATGTTCCGGTCCTCGAAGTTGCTCCTAAAACGGTCTTACGGCACCCCTTTTCCTTGCAAGAATGTCACTGCTGCCCACGTGTGGCACGGGAAGACCTGGGCATTACCTGAGAGCAGGCACTGGCCCCAAGCGAGGTAGTGGACTGGAATTACTCCGTGCTTACTTTACTACAACACCAGCTGCGTTCTGCCGGTAGGATTTGATCTTGACACAAATAAATGTTGCAGGTGGGTGTCAATCATTAGCGGGGCTGAAGCTTGACCTTCATCGCTGATCTTTAGGGCTCATGAAAAAACTCAGAAGGATCTCGGTCAGCTTGTAGGCATAATCGCTCTCCCCTCTTGAGGCCCCAGACGTTGCTTCCAAATACGAGGAAAATGTTGAGTTTAGTTGGATCAAAACTCCTATCATATCAGATCGGATTGGATAGTTTATTTGCAGTGGAGGACGTCAATGAGCTAATAGTCTCCATAGTGCAGAGTACAGAGTACACCTCGTATATAATGCCCTGACGATATCTTTCTACCTTCCATGTGGCACCCAATTGCCACGCGGGTGCACGACACGCTCTATGCATTGTAAGATTGAACCATGGTAACCAACGCTCGAAAAAATAAGCCTACATCTCAATCGTCCACTACCAAGCTCCAAACCACCACCTCATCGCCCTCTCACCTTCTCTCTCCGCCCTCTACCCAACACCCCTTCCGCCCTCCCCTCCCTCACCAATTTCAGCAAAGCCTGTCCAAAAAGCCCATTCGTCCACGCAAACCAGCTCCGCGTATACACGCCCCCCGTCCCCGCCGCATCAACACTCTCATGCAAAAGCCCCAGCCCCCCGGTGCTCGCCACAATCATGTCTAGCAACTCGCGCATCTCCCCTTCATCAACGCTCGTCGCTATGGCAACAATATTGGCCATGGGCCACACGCTGCCGGGTAGCGTATGCGGGGATCCAGGGCCGTGCATTGTGGGGCCCCAGGCGAAGTAAGGGTTGTCGGGGGAGAGGATGCGGGCGCGGGTGTTGATGTAGATGGGGTCGTTGGTGGTGGTGTAGCCGATGAGCGGGGCGGAGAGGAGAGAAGGGACATTGGGGTCGTCCATGAGGATGTGGGAGCCGTAGCCATCGATTTCGTAGGCGAAGACGGAGCCGTTTGGGGTGGGGATGATGGCGTGATCAAGAATAGCTCGATCGATGCTGGTTGACAGGGCGCGCATGTGGGGAGCGAGGAGGTGTGTGCGTGGCAGGATTTTGTCGACGATGAGGGAAGAGGCGTTGAGGGCAACGGAGAACATCATGT
Organism: Ophiosphaerella herpotricha; assembly: GCA_028458525.1. NCBI lineage: Eukaryota > Fungi > Ascomycota > Dothideomycetes > Pleosporales > Phaeosphaeriaceae > Ophiosphaerella > Ophiosphaerella herpotricha. The sequence goes on from JALNQK010000056.1 coordinate 192,468, forward strand.
TGGAGGGGATGAGATATTGGTAGATGCAGGCGTCATCGCTGGGCCGGTGGAACGAGCGGACGAGGCCGATGGCGCGGTGGGGGGAGCCACGGCATGCGTTAATGGGGGTTCCGCCGTAGGGAGCGCAGTAGGTGTAGGGCAAGGGGAGCCAGGTGCCGGCTTCGTCGTAGCTGGGTATCATCATGCTTTCAGTTGTGGAGAGGACCATTTCTACGGCTTTTGTCCAATTGGAGCTCTTTTGGAAGAATGCATAGTCTTTGGTAGCGGTAGCATAGTCCACCGAAAGCTGCAGGAAGGATGCTAGGGAGTCGAGCTCCCATTGACATGAGAAGACTTTGTAGTAGTCGTATGGCGGGGTAATTTGATCGCTATTCGCGCTGCTACTTGTCCTGAAGCCAGACTCCGGTGGGGCTTGGAATGCGTTGCAAAATGGGTTTTCCAAGATATATCGTGCTTGGAGATTGATGGCACCCCTGAACAAACTCGCAAGGCTGTTGAAGCTGGGATCTGGCTTCAGTACACTCAGATAAGCCTGAAGCTGGTTCGCCGAGTCTCTCAACCACATTGCTTCGATGTCACCAGTCGAGATGAACGTGAGTTCCTCCTCTTCTCCCAGCGTTGAGTTTGACCAGCCATGCCAGGCAATGGTGGTGTCCAAAGTATTGGGCCAACTGTTTTCAAAGATGCGAAACAGGTCCGGATCGGCGATCACATGTCTCATCTGCTCAATCGTCTCTTCAACCTCTGGAGAATAAAAGGTTCTGCATGGAACAATAGGCCGCATATATGGGAGTGCATGTTTCCCGGTGGAGTAAGGCTCCCGGTCGTGGCGTTGAGCAGAGTAATGAGTGTAGGAAGGGCATTGTGCAGAGACTAAAGGAAAGAGGAAAATCCAGGGGAGATGGATAAGATGAATGAGATAAGTGGAGCCAAGATTATACATTGCCGCTTTGCATCCCCGTTCAATAATGTTTACGAACAGAAAAATATTGTTTGGAGCAACGCAGCTACTGGAAATACATGGCAGCGCTACTGCACGCTGAGTCAGTACGAAAACAGATAGAGTGCATGGGAGAGGTCAAATACGCATGAGACGAGAAACGAAAGGTGTTCAGGCCAAGCAAACCAACATTCCGTATCTAGTTACCGCCGTTCATGAAATCCAATTAAACGAATAGTTGCCGGTGCGCCCGAACGCGACAACAGAACTCGTCGTGTGACTATCATGAACGAACCCTGGCACTTTATTTATTCATATTGCATATTCAGCTATTCCACTCAAATGCACCAGGCATCCCCGCATTTTTTATCCTCCTTTGACAAGTGCCCTAACGCTCTTCCTCTCCTCACTATCAAGTACCCAAGCAATACCCGAGTCACCACTAGGATTCACCACGATTTCATCCCACTCGTCGTCCTCCATATTCATAATTAACGTCATTTGCGTACACCTTGCAAACGCGTCGCGCAGCCCATACTTGCCGCCCCCAACAGCTGCAGTGATGATGGCGGCAATGTCGCGCTCTAGTCGGACAGCGCCCAGCTCGTTGACACGGCCGTAGTAACTTCGGATGCGGCCTTCGAGAGCCTTGGCGAGGTAACTCAGCGCGAGTGATAGCAGGCGGTCAAAATTTGAAGCAGTGAGGATGCGCTTGATAGGCCGAATGACAACGTTCCAGCCACGGTCGAAGCGCGACTTAACTAAGTCTTCGTCGTCATCTTCATCTTCATCCAGGTCGGAGCTATGCTCGGGAGGTGCATAGTCTATGTCTCGGAAGGCTTCGGCAAGAATGGGTCGAATGCGCGGTTTCAGGACGTTTGCGAAGAGGACGGTGAGGCCGTCATTGATGAGTTCGTTGCTCTTGGATATAAATGCGTTTTGCAGGGCTTTAAGTCTGCCTTCCACAAAGACGGCGTCGTGACCAAAGGGGAAGAGTTCTTGTAAGGGCGACTGGGCATCTTCGCCCTCGGATTGTCGCTTAGTGAGCTGCTGCTCGATGATGCGTTTGATGTAGTCGTTGGACACGTCGAGGCTGTTGATGTGGACGAGGAAAGCAATAACTTTGTCCTCTGGAGGAAGTCCGCCTGCTATGACTGGTTTTGGGTAGCTTTCGTCGCGCATCTTCCGTTGGATCATACCGATGAACTCTCCGCCCAGCACTCTGGTGATGGCAGGTTCCACACTAGCAATGACTGCGCGCTGCGAAGTAGCGAGGGTCCTCTGTAGGACTTGGTTGACAATATACATGACATCGTCTACTGCCGAAGTGATGAAGGGCGGGTTGGAGCCAAGGGGCTTGGTTGGGTTGAGAGTGAGATCGGAGGGCGACTCGTCGAGCTGGAAGGCCTTTTCTACTGAGCGACGGAAGAAGAAGGTGGTCATGATGTTGAAAGAGTCGATGAGGTGGCTGGAGACTTTTTTCTGCAGATTGCTAGTGGCAAGGAATTGGGGCATCACGAGACCATGGTCGATGCGGTCTTCAGGCTGAGAGGGCTGTGAACATGAGTAACGAGGTGCTGTCGTTGGCATATGTACTTACTGCGCACTTGTCTGAGATGAAGCGCGAATACAGGGCCCACCTCCCTAGCATCAGCGCATTCTCTCCCAATAGACCGTCTACTTCCTTCATGTTGACGCCTTCGTCCTCACTCATGCGTGCAGCGTTGGATGGCGAGTTGGAGCGAGGGGTGCCGGCTGAAGACTTTTGGGTGGGCAGAAAGCTCTGGACGAGGAAGGAAAAGGCGTAGGACTTGATGTCAGTCAGCCTGCGGTCAATGTTGCGTTCCTCGTGCCAGGTGTCGAGGACGATGCCGCCCTGAACGTCGGCCTCTATTTGCAGGCGCTCAATGACCTTGGCCATCATGCCGGGGCCGTAGTGGCGCTCGACAAGGGGCTCGTGTCCGTCTACAATCTGGGCAATGTGCTCAAAGAGCTTGGTGAGGGTGCTGCCGTAGAAGAAGGGCTCGGAGCGCTGGGCAGGAGCGGCAGAATTGAAGTTGGTGCGGGCACGGGAAGCCACGCCCTGGCACACATAGCGGCCGTATGCATCCAGACCTACGTCAGTGCGGCCGATGAGGGGGAACAGCTTGAAGAAGCGCGTGACCTTGGAGCCATCGCCCTCGCTGGCGGCCTTGTCGAACTCGCGCAGGAACAGACCGCACAGGGACTCGGCGGCCGCGTCCAGCGTCACGCGCGGCGGGTCGGGCACCTCTGCGGTGGGCACAATCTCTTCTGCGAAGCTGCCGTTGACCACGTCGGGGGGGATGTGGGAGGCGCGACTGAGGTAGGACGCGGCCGTCTCCCAGTCCTGCGGGGCGCCCATGGACCCGTGGACGCCCAGCACGCAGGCCTTGAGCTCAGCGACCTGCTCCACCACCTCGAGCGTGGCCCTGACATTGGCCTGCTCCTGGTCCAGCCGCCTCACCGCGCTCGAGATGCGGCTGGCCGTCGAGGCGGCATCTGACAGCATGCCATTGCCGACGGCGCGCGTGTTGACGGTTTGGGTGCCGAGGTGGGCGCGCAGAAGGTCGAGCCGCGCGAGTTCGCGCGAGAGATGCTGCTGCGAGGCGATGAGCGCCTTCAGGCGCAGGGTCACGGCGGCCTCGTGGTGGTGCAGCTGCTGGAGGGCGGCCTGGATCTCGGCCACAGACGAGGCGGCGAAGAGGTCTGTGGAAGCAGCCATGAGGGGCTGATAACCAAGAATCCACCTGGCCACCTGGGGCAGGCACCTAGGCAGACTAATCAGACTATCAGACGGTCTGCCGGTATTTCGGCTGCTATTTCATGTGGCATGGCAGTGCCTGTGACGTGCTTGGCTGACGACGCGCCTCCAGCCCTGCACGTTGCCAGGGCCAAGCCTGGGCCAAAGAGACAACTGGAGGACACTGCCGCTGAAACAACAAACCCATGCGCCGTCTTGGCTCTGTGCCCTCGACTCTTGACTGTTGATACTCTCGCTTTGCAATATCGTCTACCGCGTATAGCACCACTACTTCTCTTCAGTACGCAGTCCATTGGACCGTTGCACCAGCTGAAAGACAACACCCGGGCTGTCGCCCAATCACGCTGCATCGCATTCCTCCCGGCTCAACGTCTCCAGGTTCCCTACTGACTGCGCCTTCTTCGCCTGCAGCCCACGTCCTCGACCCTCGACCTCCATATTGCCGTCTGCCCTCGCGTCTCCCCGTCTGCCCTTCCTTCCTCATTTCCGCCCGCCAAACAAACTTCCCAAACCGTAACCGGCCACCACCTCGCCTCCTCCCATGCTTTCGCAACCATAACACGCCATGGACTCGACTGCCCACCTTCTCTGTGCCGCCCACGACCTGCATGCCCGCGCAGGCGGCATGGGCGGAGACTCTGCCTCTCGCCCGCCTTCCTACAAAATCATCGGCCTGGTCCTGGCCATTTCCTCGGGAGTCTTTATTGGCTCCTCCTTCGTCATCAAGAAACATGGCCTGCTGCAAGCAAACGAAAAATACAACGAAGAGGCCGGCGAGGGCTATGGCTATCTGAAAAACGCCTGGTGGTGGCTCGGCATGTTTCTCATGATTATCGGCGAAATCTGCAATTTGGTCGCATATGCCTTCACCGACGCCATCCTCGTCACGCCCATGGGCGCTCTGTCCGTCGTCGTATGCGCCATCCTCTCCACCATCTTCCTCAAGGAGCGCCTGAGCTTCGTCGGCAAAGTGGGCTGTTTCAACTGCATCATCGGTTCGGTCGTGATTGCGGTAAACGCCCCGGCGCAGTCAGCAGTTGCAAGAATCCAGGACATGAAGAGATTGGTCATTGCCCCAGGCTTCCTCAGCTATACCGGTGTCGTCATTGTTGGCTCCATTGTCATTGCCCTCTGGCTCGGCCCCAAATACGGAAAGAAGACTATGATGGTTTACATCACCATCTGCAGTCTGATCGGAGGATTGAGTGTTGTCTGCACCCAGGGCCTCGGAGCCGCTGTCGTAGCCCAAGCATCCGGCAAGTACGGCGGTCAGTTCAAGGAATGGTTCTTCTACGTGCTTCTTGTATTTGTTGTCATCACCCTGCTTACCGAGATCATTTATCTCAACAAAGCACTCAATCTCTTCAACGCCGCCTTGGTCACGCCCACCTACTACGTCTTCTTTACCTCCTCAACCATTGTCACCTCGGCAATCCTATTTCAAGGCTTCAAGGGAACTCCGTTGCAGATCCTCACCGTCATCATGGGTTTCTTCCAAATCTGTGCTGGCGTTGTGTTACTACAACTCTCCAAGTCTGCCAAGGACGTCCCAGACGCTGCTGTATTCAAAGGAGACCTCGACCAGGTGCGCCAGGTGGCTGAGGTGGAGGAGCCCGAGTATGAGCCCAGGGCTGACGCCCTTCGTGGCGGTAGCGCTATCCTTCGCTCTCTGTCAAAAGCCCGTTCTGAAAAGGAGGCCATGGAAATACGAAAGATCAAAGAAGAGCACATGCAGCCAATAGGCGAAGGCGAACAGGTCGAGTTTGACGGCATTCGCAGGCGCCGAACCATTGTCGACCCCAATCGCCCCATGACACGAAGCGGAACAATCGTACAGACCAAAATAGCCCACCCCCCTCTCGGCATGTCGCAGTTTCCCAACTACGAGTCAGACGACGATAACGATAGCTTCCACCCCGGCTTTTTCCAACGCCTACGCTCACGTGGCAAATCAACCAGCAGTCGCGGTAGCTCACACGTCGTCGGCTCCACCCCGGTCGGTATGAAGACCCTCCCCCCAATCCCCACCGACGGCGCTTCGGACATCTCTACCGACAAAACCTCGTACAAGCCCGTCCAATCCCAAGACACCTCCTACAAGGGCAATGAAGGCCACATCCAATTCGCCGAAGACCTCCCACATCCTCTACCCCACTCCACCGAGTCCCTGCAACCCCCCAAACCCCCGCCACATATTGCTAAACGTCAATTCTCCTTTACCAACGTCTTCGGCCGCAATCGCTCAGAATCAACGGGCGAAAGTAGTAAAAGACCTACCAGCCGGCATAGTCGGAAGGGAAGTCGCGATGTAAAGGTTGCAACGGAAGAAGAGCGGCTAGGCCTGGTTAAAGGCGATTCGACAAATCTTCTTCCGATTACGAGTGTCGTCAGCGAGGGGCGGCCCGACGATGTGGAGGACGAGTGGGTGCCACCGCGTAAGGCGAGTCCAAATTACTCACCGCTAAATTCGCCACCCGCGCCGATAATTAGGCGGATCGAAGAAGAGGGTAAAGATGAGGATAAGGAAATTGAAGCGAGGGGATATAGGTAATATGTCGTCTTGTCGCGCGGTATTGTGTTGTTGTGATTCAGTTGTTCAGCGAGCGTTGTATTCTATATTTAGTGCTTTTGCATGGCGTGCGGTGGGTGACGATGTCATGATCAATCGGCTGCGAGGTGAAATATACATGTAGAAGGAGATTGTAGACATAAAACGGTGGAGCGATGTACGAAGGGAATGCGATTGTTTGATGGTATATACATGTTGATAGGGAAGGAGGGTTTGCATATAACAGAGGTATTAGGATCAGTCGAGAGTGTAGATACACGAGGGAAAACTCGCACCGCTTGATATTTGGTAGGAATGCATTAATTGATGTTACTTTGGAGCAATTTTAAATAGTGATAAAGATTCCAATATTTACCCGTCCAGTATCTCAACATACCACTATTTCGATCTGCATGCCCAAGGCTTCCTTCAAACATAGTCTAGTGAGTCAAGACTGCGAAGCATTTCAACAAACTTAAAATCGCAGCAGGGCTGAAACTAGGGAGATATCCAGGGGCTTTTGTTCTTGGCTGGGGGGTGCGGGCTGCAGTCGATCGACCAATTAAATGTGCCCAGTCACTTCACGATTACAAGCTGTCATCTCGGGACAAGGGACATGGCGCCCTGGTACTATTTCAGGAATAAACTACATAAAAAGCAATGTGTTATTCACAGCGACCAACACAATAATTTCATACCGTACCTTGCTCCCATAAGATCAAATTTAACTTCATCTCTCTATGGTATGTAGGTCGCGGGTTGTTTCTCAGTTCAGGCATTCCATTTACACATGCGTTATTCCTCATCAAGATAGTGGGCAGGCTGAGTACATCTTGCCGACCAAAAAAGCGTGCATGTCATAGTATAATTAGGTAGTTGGCCGTCTGACACACTCAGACCCCTAGAAATGCCGATGCAACGACCATCGGGAAAGGTGATTGTCGCGCATTCCTCGTGTTATCTCTCAGCTGGCACAATTATCATACCGATAATGTAACTCTGCGCCTGTTTATTCCTAGTCTAGTTCAGGCGGGCATTCGGGTAGCACTTGGCTGCGCTGGCAGCCAAGCATGCTAAGCAGGCCAAGATGACCGCCACTCATACTACCAACGACTCTGGTTGGTGTATGACCCGACGTCAGAGGCCGGTCCAGCAGGCTGTGGATGACCCTACGATCCTACTTACTAATTTTCAGTGCGGCAGTGCTAGTTTGCTAGGACCATTCGGTCAGATGATGGTCTATGACGAGAGTATATGAAGCTGGAGGCATTCCCCAAATTCGGGCTCGAAAAATCATTTCTGAGCTCAGGATAACCCACCCAAGTCACCGAGCCAAGTAATCTGTTTTTTTTTTTCACCAACACCACATTATTTTGCTTGGATATATCATTCCCAAGCCCCATCCACACACACACACACACGCAGCGTAATCCAACAACCCACACGTCCCATCCCGCCACCATGAGACTCGTAGCGGCAACAACTCTCTTCCTTACCACCCTCGCGCTCGCCACCCCCGCGCCCGTCGCACAACCAAACGCAGACGCGGCCGCCGTCGCACAACCACTCGACCTCCAGGCACGCGACCCCGCGCCCATCCTCGAAGCCCGCAAGAAGAAGCCCAAGGGTGGCAGCAGCGGAAACAACACCAGCGCCGCTATCGAATCTGTTTCGCCCAGCCGTGCGTTGCAGGCTGCTGCGCTGGGCCTCGGCGTCATGGAAATTGTGCGGCTGTGGAATTAAGTTGGTGGAAGGAAGGGGGGAGGAATCTGAATCACAATTATTTATCAAGGACGTCATGTCCTCTTTTTTTCTAACGGTACAACACCAATAATTTTATCAGCGTAGGATAGAGAGAATATACTGGGTCTTGAATATGCGATTCGTTTCGGAACCTTGGCGCCATGGGACGTACGGTGTAGAACGTAGAGCCAATGTTCACCTGGGCTAATCCTCTATTTCCTCCTGTTCGAATATCTTGCCGAGATTGATATTGGGCTTGGAATCGTCTTTTGGCTACGAAGCAGGGTGTGGTTTGTAGATTCGATCTGGAAATCGCCCATTGAGGTTTCATCCATGCAATGCACAGCCTCCACCATACCGGTCATGCAGAATTTCTTCGTCTTGGCTAGCTCGTATTGTCCACAGTTCAGGCAGGAGAAGGACGTTGGTGCTTGTGCGTTGCGACGTAGCCGCATGCATCATGCTGAACACGTCAATGGCAGCGTGCCTTCGTATCTCGTGATGCATGCCTAGAGCGTAGTTCAAAAGGTACACTAATTTCCTTAGGCGCATTGTCGGTCTTTTTGGTGGGATGTGTTTCGGTCCGACTTTATGCTCGGATACTCTTGGTGCTGAAGACGTTTTGAAGTTATCACGGCATGGGAGAGGTTTATTATTGTGTAGTTATATGAACAAACGTTATAAGTTCAGCTCGGGTCTGGACGAGTACGCCGCAGATGTACGGTCCTCTCAACAAGATATTCTGTGGAGTGGAGAACAAAAAAAGACGATAAAGCGCCTCAACCATCCAACACTCTTCACACAAATGTTTCTTCTCGGGCCTATTTCCTATGAACCTAGACTGTCTGAACCTGCGTTAGGGGTTGAAATACTCAATATTTTGCAAAAGCCTCACGAATGCTCAAGCCATACAACAACTCAATTTTGCAATATAATCGATTAAATCATGCTACTCAAACAAAATCCGTCACGGACTATCAAATCGCACCCGGCGACCTAAACGCCTATATATGTACAACCATTGTCCTCTATGCAATTATCGTACGCGTACTGTTACATCTGGGACAAGTGATGATGAAGAACCCTCTAAGCAGGAGCAGTGGGGTTGACGTCGGAGCAGAGGAGAGCCTGTCCGAGGATGGGAATCAAGCAGCACTTGGCTTGCTGACCCTTGGCGGCGCAGCCACCGATGAAATCGTTGATGGTGGTGGGGAAGGTAGTGGCTGACAAAGTGTTAGTCAATTGAGGTGGAAGGAGGGTGTTCTTGAGGCGTACGAGGTGCGCAGTCCAAGTTGGCGAGATCCAGGACGTCAGTTGCGCAGCAGACAGGGTTGCCGGAGCTGCAGAGACCGACTTGACGCTCCTCGAGAGGGGCAGCAAAGGCCGCGACGGCGAAAGCGAGGATGGTAGTGTAGAGCATGTTGATGGAGGGAGAATGTGTGGTTGGTTTTGGGAATGAAGTGGCAGTTGAAGTGCGTTTGAATTGTTGTGCTGTAGTGCTCTATTGTAGGAACCATCCTGCCCTCTTTATACTTCTCGGTCTATCTGCTCAGGGGAAACACGTTGAACCGAGTTCATGGCAAATCCATAGCATCGTCGTCATCGATGTACCATGTCAAAAGCAGGATCGGCATCATGGCCAGGGAAGCAGACTAAGTATGGGCCTTTACCTGGTCAAACCCCAGTTTGGTAGAGCACTGGGACACGGATTACTAGGACCAGTGCTCGACTGGGAGTAGGTGACGTCGATCTAGATAATTCAGCTTCAATGCGTCAAAGAAAGGGTATTAGTGGTTGATCAAATTGTGGTAATGGTATTGATCTTTAAAACGGGCACGGTAGGAGTTTCCCTAGCAAGATGTTGCTAACAGATCTCTGACGATCGAAAGCGGAACAATGACTACTCGTGGCAATGATATGACACCGCGGCGACCGTATTTCACCCACACCAGGATCCACGTTTCCACGTACCTGTCCAGACAACAAGGTTTGCTTGCTGGACCATACACTCAGTAATGCTGTCACAGGCCCGGACAGCTGATCAAAGCATTCTAGAAAGCCACAATATTGGAGCATGACGGATTCGCCCTGCCACAATACCCCCGCGATAGTGACGTCGAAGTGAGCTGGGGGTGGCGTGGAAGCAAACGCTTGTTTGCAACAATGGCATGAGAGCTCATCTCCCGGGCCAGGCCGATAAAGACGCAGCCCTAGGCATAGAACCTACGGCACGTTCCAGTGGGTCCAACCCACTCATGAATCGATAATCATTTGGACGAATCACCTGAATGGCCAGTAATGCAACAACCTTGACACAGGGATTCGTCGGATGCTGGAGGCGAATGTTTTGCGTCGCCCAACAACACCCGCCGCATCAACTCCTTCTTTTCTTGGGGCACGCATCGCACACCCCGCGATGTGGCTAACTGCTACCCCAGTGGCAAAGTCCTGTCAACGCGCCGTTAAAGTATGTGTGCAACGTTGATAGGGGTGCCGATCGCACTACAGAAAACGTGCAGCCAGAGGCGCTACAAGGTAGTGGAGCGAATGAGACGTCGACACCAGTTCCAAGAACCGCTCGGAGCATTGACAAAACCTGTTGGCGCTTCGGCTAGCGAACAATATCACACAAGGGTCAAACCTTAGAGATACGTACCTGATGATGTCTGGCTGATATGATTAGCCCTATTCCATAGATATGTATGAGCTAGGATTGTTAAGATGTCTTGGCTTCCGTACAGCCACAACAAAGGCGATAGGATAGCAGACATGTAACATCGCCACATCTGTTGCCGCAGTGCTGCCGTGGAGAACTTTGGTGGAGTGGGTGGATTGGAACATTGCACGGGCGACCGTTGAGCCTTGTCAGCCACGTCGGCCCACCCAAGGCGCCTTCCCTGATTTGGCCCGCTGACCCGCTCGCTAAGGCCAATGGACGTCACATCGCCAGAATGCTGTCAGGCACAGGCGCAACAAGGGGTAAACCTGCATCTCACTAAAACGCATGTACATCATTGGCGTCATATCAAGCCAATGAAAATCCCATGTTCATCAATTCGGACTTCCTTTTGCCCTTCACATGGAAGCGAAGTCGATATCTTGTTACCGAGCGCGCCACAAGTACGCTTCCTGGAGCCGAAGGCGACGACCCTGGGGCCTTGGACGGGCGACGAGCCGGATGATATCGAGCTGAGGTTTCAATCAAGGAGATTCCTCTGTATTCGCCAAAGGCCATGACATCAATGTCGAAGCCAGGTGCCCTTTTCACGCTCAAACAGTCAGCCTCTTGAGCTGCCAAGTAAATTGGATTAGGCTCTAAAACGTCTTGGGACTGTGGACATCTGAGCAGGCCTCGCAACGCCGGAGCACCAGGCTTTCAACAGCCGGCTGGGTGAAGCCGCGGAGTAAAACACGAAACCAAGGCGATTCAAGCGATCGGATATAGTCTAACGTGGTCAAATACGCACGAAGTCCAAATGAGAGCATCGAGTTGACATTAATAGTGATAGTTATCGAGCTCCAAAAGAAGACAACAAACGCCCTGCAATGCAGCACCCATGCTATGCTATGCAAAATAAATCACTTTTGCCCGCCGTCATGCGCTTGGTAAAGAGTTAGAAAATCTTGTTCAACATCTTCTTCCAGCCGCTCCGAGAGCTCTCTTCCCAAGTCTCTGCAAGTTCGTCTTCGAACTTGCCACTCGTGATATCTGCCTCGGCAGGGTTGACAAATTTGCTTTTCGTAACTAGCTTATGGCCGACATAAAGCACTGCGAACAGAATCAAGCTGATGTACCTGATGAAGAAGTCTTGTGTGTTCCATGGCACGAAGGCAGTAAATCCTTGTGTAATGGTAATGATAGTGCAGAACACCAACCCGTAAATTGCAAGGCCACGGCCACCCCGGCTCTTGTAGGGAAGAGTATCACGATCGATATTCTGAGCTTTTAGTGCACGCATGAAGAAGATGTGGCAGATGCAAATGCAACTCCACGCAATGAAGCCAGCGACAGAAATGATGTTGAGCAGCCAATTGAATGCTTCACCACCGTTGGAGGAAAGGTTTAGGAAACCAAGAAGACCCATGGCAGCCGTGACTGCAATAGCGTAGTATGGAACGCCCCGCTTGCTCGTGCGCTTGAAGAAAGCTGGCGCGCAGCGCTCCTCGGCGAGACCAACAAGGATGCGGCTTCCAGAGTAGACATTTGAGCTAGCAGCGGAGAGGACTACGGTGAGGAGAATAGCGTTCATGATGTCGGGAAGAGCGCTAACACCTGCAAGATTGATGGCGATAACGAGAGGGCTGGATCCGGCGTTGGTGGCGCCCACGGCGATGTCCTCGTTATTGTATGGGACCAAGATACCAATGAAGAAGATTGTGAATACGAAAAGGGTGAAAATACTCCAGAATGTCTTGCGAATCGCTTGCGGCATAGTCTTTCGTGGATTTGAAGATTCTCCGGCTCCTATTGCGCAGAGCTCAGTCCCTTGGTAAGCAAAGCCTAAATATATTAGCACTTTCGTTCGCTCTGACTTGTACTCCAAATCAACATACCAGCCTGAATCAAAACCGCCCAAAAGCCAACAAATTTGGCAACAGCACCTTCCGCAAGGTATGGCGCAAATGCGCCGGGTTCATTCCAGTACTTGAATCCAATGTAGCCCTGCTTGCCAACACCAGCATTCATACAAATAGCAAAGATCCAAAATCCGAAAAGCGCAACAACCTTGATAGAGGCAAACCAAAATTCAAACTCGCCAAAGATATTGACAGGTAAGAAGTTGACAGCGGTGATAGGGACCCAGAAGATGGTAATAAAGATGCCGATGCTGAGGCTGTCATTCCACCATTGGATGATCAAGCCAGCTGCCGTAAGTTCAAGCGCATATGTGATGGACCAGGAAAACCAGTAAATCCAGCCCATTGAGAAACCAAGACTGGGATCAACGAATCGTGCGGCATATTGCGTGAAGGCTCCAGCAATAGGAAGGTAGGTTGCCATTTCCGCGAGACTGAGCATGACCGAATAGACGAGAGTACCGACGAAGACGTATGCGAGGAGAGCACCTGCAGGACCAGCAGTTGCGATCGAGCCCCCGCTAGCAATAAAAACACCAGTACCAACGGTTCCGCCAATGGCAACGAATTGCAAATGCCTACTCGAGAGGTTTCTCTTTAGACCCTCCTCCGGGGCCGCAGTCTGCTTCTCGACATCTCTTGATGAATGAGGAATTGACTTGTCTGAGCGATGATCGCCCTTGGGTAAGACACCCTCTGCAGCAGTTGCCATCCCGATAAAGAGTTTGGTGACTAGGACCGAAGCCTGAATTGTGATTAATTGATAGACGGTGTAGCTGTCAAGCGTACGGCACCCAGGGGGCCAGGGATATTTCAATGTCGAGTTGCGCCATTTCGCAAAGCTCCACAGTCAGCCGTCGGGAGACTCCACGCTCCAGATAGCCCATGGACCACTGAAATTTTTATTGCGGTCCACTTCGCGGGCAACAAGTCGATGTTTGCCGAGGGGTCACTGCTAGCTCTTCGTGATCATAGGGTGACCAGATAAACAGAATTTTCCTAGCAGGGGTATGGTCGGCTACGGGCGGCGATGGGCCGCTCGTTCGCGTCCACCGTAGGAACGCTATGCAACACGCCATCGACGCGAAAGCTGGTCGTTGCCGAGAATCGTTAACCCGAAAAACTCTGCAGAGTATTCGGGCATGACGGTGCAAGGGCCGGTCCTTCTTCGGTCGCACTGAAAGAGTGGGCTGGAGATCGAAATGCGTTTAGCTTATCTGAAAACCTCGTCGTCAGCATCAATTACGTATCGGATAACTACCGAAACTGACTCGTTTTATTATTTTGCACTTTGTCATAGCTGCAAGCATGTAAGATCACCTACAGCTGGAGACCGAAGGGAATACCCCACATTGGAAGCCCATGCGACTCCATGGGGACCTAGCTGTGTACTGACCATGCGTTTTTCGGTTGATAAAGACTACACATCGAAGACATTGACGTCAAAAGAGGTGGATACACTGGTTTCATAGCCTGACAGCTTGGGAGATTAACAGCCATGTAGCAGATTGCTGTATGCGACTGTAGCAACATGACATCCAATTGACCCGGATGTTTGTCACATTGATCCACGCTTGGTCAATCATCCATGGTTGTACAGGACTAGACTCTAAAGGTCTCAGCCCTATGCAGATCCGGAAACACGTAGCGTTACTCGATGTCCACGAAAATGTTTCGCTCGGTTACATTCTCATTGGTTGAATTCATTCGTCTTAGGAATATTTTGGCTTCTGATCTTGGATACTTACAAGTGAACCTCGCAAGTCTTCGCCAACGTTTGGTTGTCCTACCTTGTCATTACATTGATATCCAGTGGCTTCCTTTTACAGAGTGTCTGAGTTCGTCGTTTTTCGAGCCTTTGTCTTCTTTTCCTTTATCTGGTAGCCATCGAGATTCATCAAGAGATGTCAGAATCCGGCATGTTTTATAATATTATCGGTGACATCTCTTCAGGTCATCTATGCATGAAAGCTACCATGCATATCAAGCGAGAGGTTCTACCGCATAGATTTTCGCTCCATCAACTAAAATCTTCCGACTCATTGGCTTACAGCATCGCAAAGCTTATGGTCCGTGAAGTAGTTTACACCTTTGGTTAAAAAGATGAGAACAATGGCTTCCGATATAAACCCACGACTTCACTGAACCCACCGTGTCGCTCTGGTTCGCCATGACCTCCACGTCGCACGGCGCACAAACGATTTCAGTTTCTTCAAAACCCCGCAAGCGCACGCGCTCATTGAAGGAACAGATCATGTCGCGCTGTTACAATCAACACTTGGCGACAATGCCGACCACGTTCTCTCAACCCTCGATAATCTTAACGCAGGCATTGCATACGTCCATCAAGATGCTTTCAAGGCTGTCTACGACGGTGTAAAATCTGCTATGCACAACAGTGACCGGTCTCTTACGAACAGAAAGTCACTATTGAGAGTCGATATCTGTCAGCGACGTGACATGGCTGATCATGCAATCGACAAGACGGCCAACTCTACCATCAATTTCATCTAGTCACAGCCCATTCACTGCCAGAACGTCGTTGCAAATGCTTGGATCACCGGAACCACCATTATCGCCGACGCAGTATCCGTGTGTCCGAATGAGATGACGATGCTGGAAGACAACCTGGATGACTTCATTCGTTTAGAATACTCCTGGAGTCGTATCCAATCATCCGTTGATGGCGCTATTACTACTCTCCGAGGAATCTTTAGCCTCATGAGTGCTGCTAATATGAATGTCACTGCCGTCAACATTACAAGCCATCCTTCTCAAGGCCACTTTGGTCGCAATCTCAGCGTCTCCTCAGCAGCGGGCTGAAAACTCGGTAATAGCACTAGGACTCAGTCGCGCAACTCGAACACTGCGTCTGCGTTCGGTTTCATCAAACGCGCTCTCAGTGTTAGCCAACCATCTCCCGCGCCCAAATCAGCTCGCCAGGGACCCATCGCCATTCCTGACCCAGAAGCTAATTCTCGAGGCTTCCGTGCGAGCATGAGTCTAGCATGTCCTACTAAAATGTCCACGCTTGGAGACTATCCGCATACTGTCTTGACGGCGATCCCACCAACACCAGCGACTGGCGAGGGAAATTTGTTGAGTCCGTTTAAGAATACTGATGGCTATTTCGCCGTGGGGGATGTGGATACGGGCAGTAAGGCCAGTGTGGCTGACGATATGATGCAACTGTAAGTCACTCATGTGGTGCTAGGATATGAATTGCACTAACTTGTTGTATAGTGGGAGCCTGGATCCGCTTTATTCGCCGATGGTAAATGGAGCTATCACAATGCCACCACCAGCCGCGCTGAGGAGGCTTCGGAGAGCTTGAGATGAGTCCTACTGGCATTGCTGTTTGAAAAATATATTTGCCTAGCACTTGATATCAATGTTTTGGATTGTTATAGTTTCATTAGAGGTTATCTAAATTTGCCCCCAAATCACTCGTTTGGCCATGTACCTGTTACACCGTACCGAAGATCTTTTCACGCAAATATTAGACTTCAGCGTATCATAAATCATATACAAGAGACATAGCAATTAAAGTCGCTAAGGAAAAGCTTTGATTATCACTACAAACAATACACTACACTAAACAGTTCGAAAGCAAGCAGGATCACTCTTCATCTAGCTGCCTAAGCATCTCTTCCTCCAGCCGGTCTTCGTCCGCGAAAGCGACAGGCGTCCGTTTGCGAGTCGCAGTTTTCTTCCCAACACCATTCGTTGCCGCCCGGGATACCTTGGATTTGGCGTTTGAGCGTGCTGAAGCACCTCCTGCTCCGGATCCTGCCGAGAATTTGGAGCTGGGCTTGGTGCGCTTCACTGCTGGCTCCGGCTTAGCAACCGCAGGCTGTGGGGTAGCCTGGTGTGTGTTTGTGGGTTGTGATAGAGTGGGAGGCGAGGGAGAAGGAGAAGAAGAAAGAGAAGAGGAAGGAGAAGAAGAGGAAGAGGGAGAGGGAGGTGAAGCAGGAGGAGGCGGAGGGTTCATGTCTAGAACCAAAAGGGGTAGGTTGATATGCCAACCTAAGTTGAAGACCCCATGAAGGAAGTCTTGCATACTAGGACCATAGTATGTGACCAGGCCGTAGCCATGCGGCTGTACGGCACCCCAAAACATCTGAATCTCTCCAGCCCATGGTATGGAGGCCAAGTCCTCTTGTGCGAAATCATCGCGATGCTCTTTGAGCTTATCGCTCACTGCACCAAGGAGGAACCGCAGCTCCGTCATCTCGTCCCCAACGTTACCCAAAGTTTTCACCTTGTCGATAAATTGAGTCATAATGGCCCTGAGAGTCTCTTTCTTTGTTGTCAGCTCATCGCAGAGCTGCCCGAACCCATAAGGTAGTGGCGCGACGACCGCCGGACCCACCATCGGCTGGATGGTGCTCGGGATGTTCTGAATTGCCGAGAATTGATTGATAGCTGGTGCAATCGGAAGAGCAATGGGCGCGGACGGGGCAGGCTCGATGGCCTTTGGGGCTGCCGCGACAGCAGGGAGAGAGGGGAGAGAAGGGCCGGGAGTATACGAGGCCGGAAGAGGCGATGGTGGGGTAGTTGAGCGAGGGAGTGGGAGCTTCTCAATCATGAGGGCGACAGCATCTTTTGTGTCAAGATTTGATGTAGGAGTCGGGGCAGGTGAGGGGGTGTCGTATCTCCAAGCCCGGAGGGGTTGAGGGCGATTGAAATACCCAGTTGGAGCGAAATGGGGAGCGAATTCTTGGAGGGTTCTGAACGTTTCCTTGACCGGGGAATCTGGAGGTGTTGCACTCTCGTCCCCGTCCTGTTCCTCTTCCGCCGTCGCGATCGGCGAGGGATGGGCATTACTGTCTGGAATAGAGAGGTATTTGCATATGACAACGACAACACATACGAAGATAATCTCGCGCGACATTTTGAGAACATGATGACGTTCCAGATCGCCGATAGGGTTGCCGAAGCAATGATGAAGTTCTTCGAGGAAGCTGTCCCACCAGTTTTGAGTAGCTTCAAAACAGCTTTCAACCCATTCTAGGGTGGTGATCATGGTATCGGAAGCTAATGGGACCGTATAGTGGAGGAAATTTTGTGCGCTGACGGCACCGTCCTTCAAAAAATCGTAGATGAATTGAGGAAAGGCGGCGATACTGAAAGTGACCAGTAGAACCACATCCTCCGCAAACTCGTAGAAATAGTCGATGAGGACCCAAGCGATCTCGAGAGTCAGCGTGGGAAGTTCGGAGATCATTTTGTGATTGAGGTATGGCTTGAGTCGTCGAGAAGGTAGACTCTTGAGAAGATATGTGTTTGAATATAAGGAGATACACTCAAGTATGAGAGTGGGCGGATTGAGAAAGGCAGTTATCGAGGGTATGGTTGAAGGGTTCGGGAACGAATGCTTTTCGTAATATGCCCGATATGTGCGTGCCCAAGTGCGAGTCTGAGCGGCTTGGAAATGAATGCGCAAGCGCAAGAAGATGCTGTGTAGTGGAGAGGTCCAAGTAATGGCGAGCAAGAGAAAATATTTATAAACACATCCGTTTGTACTTAATCTTGGATGTTTTCGGTAACAATGATAGGCAGTAAATTTGACAATATAATTGTAAGTGAATGTAGGTGACGTTGTAGAGCCACCATTCATGTCACGTGATAACAAACAGAACCAAAGGAATGACTGCCCCAGCGACACAAAATTAGTTGGAAATATAGCCGCAATACATCAATGGAATAATGCTGGTGATGAAAGGCAAACGTGGTATTTACCTACGTCTTATCTGCAGATCCAGCGTCCTGGCAAGAACATATAAAATTGCAAGTCTGTCGCACTTGACGCCTTTCGCTCTGCCCAATCTTACCACATTTCCCAAAATTGCTTCAACTTCTATCGGTCGATTTGATTGAACATCTTGCAACATACTGGGCTCAATGCCTGCGCTAGTGGGAATCCTCGCTTGGGCTCTGCTGAGCTGATATTCCACCTTTTCTCGAGGAATATTGTGTCCGTAGGCGCCGGCAATATCGCGAACCTCTAGCATCACGGCTAGTAGGATATCGGATGCTTCGTTACAGCTTTCGAGGACTTCTGTATCCTTGCTGAGGGTCAAAGCACATATCGGGTTCCAGGATGCGTTGACAAGAAGCTTGAGCCAACGCTTAGACTGTATATCGTCGTAGAATTCTGCCGTGCCTCCAGCGGCTCGAATAAGCTCGGTAAAGGATTTAGCAGGCCCGCTGGGTGCTGATGTAGGGTAGATGCCGACTTGCAACTTCTCGACTTCGCCGTGCTTGACCACTCCGGCCGGTCGCTGAGTTGCTGGGAGATAGGCAACAGTGCTGATGATTGGATTACTGCCGAAGACGTCAGAATATTCTTGTTCAATCCCGATTCCGTTCTGAATAAGCACTATAGCTGTCTTCCCAGGCGTAACAGCGGGCGCAATTAGCACCGGAACTGTTCCTGCGATGGCTTTGCTACAAACGACAATGTAGTCATATGGTACACCTGAAGCTATCAAGGCCGCTTCGTCGCAATCACGGACAACACTCGGTCTGAAATGGATGCTTTGGCCAAAGATAGAAGAGTTAATGATGAAACCATTCCGGGTAACAACATCGTGGTTTGAGCGGCATACAGCGGTAGTATCAGCGACCTTGGAGAGCAGCCACAGATATACTGTACCCAGGCTTCCAGCACCAAAGAGAAGAACTTTTGGTCTGACTTCGGATGCCATTGGTAGAGAATATGAAGGGAACAAAGCTATCTTAATATGATTGACTAGGAGTTGTACGATACCAATGTGCTATTGAAGTTGCTGTAAGGATTTTTATATCCGATGCTAAATCCGCCCCACTTTTAGAATGACCTATAGGGCGTGTAATCCTTTTAGTGTATTACTGTGTAATTTGACAAGAAAAACATACAAGATGTTCACGTTGAAAATGCGTAAGGTCCGTAAATATTAATATTCCAATTCAACTTCTAGGCTAATTCGATAATTACATGTCCTTCGGTTCTGTCGTTGGAATGCGGTATCGAACTGAAAATTTGCTGAAAGGTAAAATATATCTTGATATAGGCAAGATATCTAGCCGAAAATGCAATCTGCCCTTATATGATTAGCATACGCCACTAGTGCCTTTTCTATAGGGGGAAAAACTTTGGCTTCTCGGATTCTAGAAAGCGACTTTGACTCTTGAAAACAATCTCTTTCTCTGCCGCCCTAATCCTCTATTCTAATCCCTAATTTCGACCTAAGGCCCCTAGGTAGATTTCGTACTGTATTTGATGTTCGGAAAATCAAATAGCTTAACTAAGGATTCTTGATCTCCAGAGTATTATATGTGTAGGATATATATCTTCAGGTAAATTTAAAAGTAAGAGTCAAAGAACGTACGCACGTAGTAGAATTAAGATTTTTGAGAGGCAAGGCGCGATCGACTAATAATTTGCAGCAATTAGGATGCTAAGGTCGGCCCAATCTTAGAAGAAATGACCATCCTGAACGTAAAAGATTGGCTCTAAATATATTATAAGGGACACGTGTAGTCATTAGGAACGGCATTCCAGCATCCCGATATTAAATAACAGCGGAATATATAGGTATGCTTGGTTTGGATTCTGGATGTACTCAGAACTCTTGACTATTCCTCTCCCTGATATTTCTGATCCCACGTATACCCATGCTCCCATATGGGACTAGATCTTCTGGTGGCGCTGCGTCGACCGGAAACGTTTGTTGTGCGGGCGCTGATAGGGAGAAGCTTGATGATTTCGATCCCCTCCGTCCGAGAAGGCGCCAGATCGCAAGGCCGACCGAAAACGTTTGTTGCGCGGGCGCTGATAGGGAGAAGCTTGATGATTTCGATCTCCTCCGTCCGAGAAGGCGCCAGATCGCAAGGCCGACCAAGAAGAACCCGGCACCAAAAAAGGAGCCGAGTGCAATGCCGGCGATGGCACTCAGAGACGGCATTTTATGTGTCTACTGGATCGAGGATGTAATAGCTGTACGCTGTGGACAACGAAGTAAGCCCTGGGTTGACAACCTTGGAAGGTTGACAAGTCAACGAATAATACGACTAACGTGTTGGTTCGCGTGATGCACGTGTTCGCGTGATGCACGCCGAACACCAAACTTGAGTCTGACCCACCTCTTTACATTACGCGATAACTCCACCAATATGGACCTGATTCAAGCTGCGATTAAAGAAATCAACTCGCAAGAACCAGGAGAGGATTTCTTATACACAAAAATTGCTGCCAAATTTGGTGTTGAACGAAGTACGCTAAGCCGAAGATACCGAGGCCAGACAAGCTTAGATTAGACCAAAAAACTCAACTAGAGAAAGCTCAGCCTACAATAAGAATATAAGCTTATACAATATATTAAAAAACTTATAGAAAGAGGCCTTCTACCTACAAGAGAGATAATAAGAAGCTTAGCCTTATAGATAGCTTAAGTAATAGTTAGTAAGAGCTAGGTAACTCGCTTCCTTAATTAAAACTAGAACTTAGTTATACTTAAATAGACTACTAGTATTAACTATATATACTACAAAGCTAATTTATATATAAAGTATAAGCTATACTTTAACTTATTATATTAGAAGATAAAAGAATATTAGGTAGAGCTATAGTATATATATAATATAGATAAGAAAGGCTTTATAATAGGTATTACTAAGAAGTCTAAATATATCTTTAGTTAAGTAATATAAGAGAGAAAAGAAGTTTAAGTAGCTTTTTAGAATAGCTCTTATAAGTAAATAACTACTCTAGTATATATTTATATAGATAAGATATCTCTACTACTTAAACTTATTTATAAAGCTACTTAAGAAGCTATAAAGTTAGTATAAGTAGATATAATTAAGGCTAGAAAGTATTAAGTCTTTATTAGCTTATCTCTATCTAGGTAGATAAATAATAACGTTAGTCTAGCTTAGCTTAAGTAAGTATTTAACTACTATACTATAAGTAAAACTAGATACTTATATTAGTTACTTATCTTAGATAAGTATAGCTTATATATTACTCTAGCTTTTATTAACTTCTATAATAAAAATAAGATTTTACTTACTATCTTTTTTCTCTATTTAACTTACTCTCTCTAGCTACTTAATATAGTAATATTTAGGCCTCTTACTTCTACTTACTTAGTTAAACTTACTTACTACCTTTAGTAGGCCTAAGGCCTTATTATAGTTAGTAAAGGTAACTTCTTTCTACTCTTCTAGTAAGCCTAGATAATATCTTTTAAAGCTCTAATAATACTTAAGTCTTTTAAAGCTATAGGTATATAGTAAAAAAATACTAATAGAATCTTTAAATAATTTACTTACTTATTAGCTAATAAGAGCTAGAGCTCTATACTACTATTATACCTCTCTAGTAGTAA